>JAJOOF010001505.1:0-38579 GCA_029582545.1 Solanum lignicaule | reverse complement strand
TCAACATATAAAGGGTGTGAGTGATAAATATTAAATAATCTTTTAAATTACCAGCATTATTTCATCTTCCTCCTCAGAGTATTGTGCATATGATTGCTCGCCTTCTAGAAATAACCAATTTCCATCTACTATATCTCGGCAGTTGGGCCGGGCAACGCATTAACCCCCCTACATTGAATTCTGACCCTATACAGTCTGCACTAAAAATAAATATAATTAAATATACGCACACATACAAATACAATTTCAAATGGAGCAATTTATTCACCCAAAACTTATTACTCTCATAGAAAAAATCGAGTAGGAAAAGGACGATAATACCTTATAGGTTAACGGAAAAAACATAGATAAATGATAAACAAGCCATTGAATTTCTTGACTTGTGGGGTAAAATGCGAAAAATCTACATAACCAAGAATATAAGAGGTGTGGGCCGGGTCGATACCTAATTTCCAACAAAAAGACATCTTACTATAGTAATTATAGTTTAAGTATATTGGTACAAGTCTTTCATACAATAGGTACAATTTCATCTTTTGTTGTTTCTTTTTTCGTTCTCTTCCTATCACCCTACATGGAGAGGGGGGGGGGGGGATGATTCATATCGATTATTGGTTATACTAACAAAACTTGACCTAAGCATTTGTTCTTAAAAATTCTGAAAGTGTTTGTTGAAACACATTCTTATTTATATTTTCAAATCAAAACTTCTTAAATTTAACTGTGGATTAATTATACTTTTTTCTTCTCTAAAAGAATTTCAAAAGTCACTCCTAGAAAATATTCTTCTGAATCTGAAAAGGGTTAAATGGAGAAGAAGAGAAATATTTACTAAGTCCACTTTAACAAAAAAATAAAATAAATGGGTGAGGAAATACCCAAAATAGTTCATAAGACTTTAATTAAAATCTAAATAAAGTTCTTCTGAATATGATGAACAAGTTTTATAAATACAGGTCCAATAAAAGTAGATCTAGTAATGAATTAATACACAAATGAAACATAACAATTTATATTTTAGCTATTCAACATAGCTTAAAATTAATATTTAAGTTGCTTACCTAGGTGAAAAAGGTGTCCACACTTCAACTTGGCAATGGACCTGCTATTATTGTTCGTAACAACCTCCAAGCAAATGGAGCAATCCGGGGCATTCATGCTATTGATAAAAAATAAATATTTAGATTAAAATATTGGAGATGAAAAATAATTTTTTATTACAGATTCAATATGATGAATATCAATCATGAACAGACAAATTCTTAGAGAAAAGTAGTAAAAAGCTAATTAATTAAGACCGGGGTAAGATATATACATACATATATAGGGCAAATCAAATCACTTATATGGAAAAAAAAAACTATTAGTAACAACCTTTGTAAATTGTAAGTTTGAAATTTGGATGAACAAATTGAAAAACTATTTGAGGGGTTTTATTAAAAAAATAATGTTGCACATATAAAATCACTTATAGCATAAAAATTCTTATATTATATATTGTGCAATTTAAATGTGTAATAATTTCGTTCTTATCTGGGTTGTAACTAAACTCATATAAGACAAGATATAGATAATACAATATTAATTGACTTTTGTTGAATTTTGGTGTTAGATTTTTTATTTCAAGATTTCTTTTCTCTAGTATCTTTATGAATATTGAGGTTTCAAAATGTTAATAAATTTTTGTATTACAAAAAAAAGTTTAGGTGTGAAAGCTCTCGAATGGGAATGAAAATTAACTTTCTTGATTGAAGTTTTTTATATATATTATTTACTTCTCGCAATTCTAATAAATCATAATTTGCATTGCAATATTAGTCATTTACTTCTAAGAGTTACAAAATTTAATTAAAAATTACTTCATCTGTTTCAATTAATGTGAAGTGGTATGATTGGTCAAAGAATTTAAAACTAGATGAAGATTGTAATTATTGTAGTAAAAATGGTAGCAATTAGTAGTTAATGATCTGGCACTACATGCCATTGACAAATAATTACTTGTTTATTGAAACTTCTTTTATCCGGCAATCATAAAAAATAAATTATAAATTTTTATTCCTAACCCACCCGTAGATAAGTTAATCTTTCACCCAACAACGACAATAAATAATAAAGCGGAAAAAGTAAAGTAATAGAGTAATAAGTCGTATATCAAGCTTTCATAAAAACATATATCAAGTGTGGAAGATATTAAAAATGCACAAAATATTGTGTCACAGTGTAAAAACATCTAAAACGAATTATAAATGTTCAACACAACAAAACTATTGGATATCTAAAAGCCTAGTAAATAAGACCAAAGAAGCTAGGCTCTTGCTCTAAAAATAAGTAGAAAGCTTTAAACTGGACATGGTCTTAGACTAACTAGATTAGCTTGGTTTTCTAGTGTTAGGATCTGCATTTAAAAGATGCACCAGGAGTAGTATGAGGAAAAAAACACACGTACTCAATAAGTTTCAAAGGCCGATTGGTCACAATCAAATTCTGGATAGACAAAATTGGCACTAAAACATTGTAAGGCCAAGCGTACCAAACATAGAGTGTATCTTCTGATGTATGTATTAGGACAAGGAGGCCTTCAAATATATCAATCTACCAACAGAATAGCCTAACAACAGGCGTTTATAAACTCAAGTCCAATAAGGTTGAACTTAAAGATACTGACTAATCACAAGGCAAATAAGGATGTCATAAGATACATAACAACACTGGTGAGTTTGCCATCAGAGTCAACAACTAAACATAAAGGCTGACATGTCCATAATCAAGATACTTCCATACAATCTAAGTCTACAAACCTCTAAGAGCATAACACATATCTCATGGTCGGGACACGACCCTTACCTGCCTGTAACTGTGCATAAGTAAGATAAAATTCAAAACCTCTAGCTTGACAACTCTTGAAAGAAAATGTTAAGATGTCCCACATCGGTAGAGGGATGGAAATTTGGTCTCCTTATAATGGACTTGGACAAACCTCCGCTAGCTTTTGGGGTTGAGTTAGGCCCAAGTGTCATATCTTTACATGGTATCAGAGACAGGCCCATCCCAATTTGTTGTTCATCGATGATGGGACTCCATTTAGAAGTGTTCATGCTCCAGTTGAGGTCTGGGCGTGCAGGGGAGTGTTAAGATGTCCCACATCGGTAGAGCGATGGGAATTTGGTCTCCTTATATGGACATGGACAAACCTCCCCTCATGAGCTAGCTTTTGGGGTTGAGTTAGGCTCAAGTGTCATATCTTTACAGAAAAGAGCTCACCAACTCAAATATTGAATTAAACAACTCCTATTGAAGAGGTCTTCCTAGGCCTCTACCTGAATAAGCAACACGAAATACAGAGCCTCCATTAATGAGACGTTTGCACAAATGAAATGTATAGATTTGTAAGGGATGAATAAGCATATACTGAGCTTTAACAAATTACATGTATACGAGTCGATATAAATTTCGAATGCCACATCAGGAAAATAACCTGAAAGCAAAAGACTCTTGCTAAATCTTGTAGGCATAGTTACTACAAGTTTATGACATAAAAGCTTTTCTTTTGTCGTACGAGCATCATCAAGAACTCAAAGAAATGATATAATAAATAAGCATCATCAAGGGCTTGCAAGTAAAAAAAAATTAGCTCCTTATATTAATAGATATCATCAATGGCTCATACATATAATACAACAAAGAGGTGTCATTAAAGACCCACGAATAAAATACAACATATGGGCTTCATTAATGACCCATAAATATACTCCCTTCGTTTCAAAAAGATTGATCTGGTTTGACTTGGCACAAAGTTTAAGAAATTAAAGAAGACTTTTGAATCTTGTGGTCCTAAATTAAAGTTATGTCAAATGTACAAAATTGCCCTTAATCTTGTTGTCTTAAACATGCCACGTGGAAAGCAAAAAGTAAAATGTTACCAAAAAAGGAAAGGAGGTCATTCTTTGTGAAACGGAGGGAGTACTACATTAGAGGGCATCACTAAGGGTTCGTATATATAATACCACAGATGGTCATCTTTAAGGTCCCATATATATAATGTCTTATCTCTCATTTACTTATATAACTCATTTGTAAACTCTGTAAAGAAATTACTCAGCAACTTTCTCTTTCAAGATTATTACAACTTTAATTCTATCTCCATAATTAGACTCGAGAGCGATCATAAATAGAGACTCACTATTTCTTGATATATTTGCTCAATTCAACTTCCACACTTAAGTAGGAGTTGAGTCTCGACTCGAATCACCTCGATATTATATTATTCATCAATTCTATTTTTTTAATTACTTTAAACTCGAGTATGAATAAGGATTCAACATATTTCTTTTCAATCATAATTATAACAAATCTAGCTGATAGTGAGTTATGTATACAATGCATTCTCACGTGAATGCATGGCCCGTAACACCTTTTCTCATTGGAAATATTTATCCTCAAATTTAACTAATTGCATGCGAGGATTAAGGCTAGGAATTCTTTTAAAATTTCGACAGAGTTTTCTCTGTATATGACCATCCCAAATCTGAAAATCAACTAAAACCAACCTACACGTGGCAATTCTTAGCATAACAATAAGCTATTATTGAAAAATTCTCTGTAATCATCGTATGAAACAAATTTCAACTTAAGAGGGAGACCCTAACCTTACCTATATAGAATAGTATACAACATATAAGCATCCCAATAATGTAGAATTTATAACATTCATCTCAAGGTTATTTAATAATAAATGTATTGTAAGGTTCTTAACTTGTGAGGATGTAAGTCCTTAGGCGTATACCGAATGCACAATTAAACTATTAGAACATGTAATCTTATGTTCAAATGAGTTGTGGATCGATTATTCGGGAGCATGTGTACCGGTGACTTCTAAAATAGGTAGCAAGTTAGCGAATAAACTATAGTCTGAAACTTATCGGGCAATCTTGTAAGCATGAGGCATACATAATTGTTTTAAACATGAACTCTTAGAATGTAAAAACACTTATAACATACGATTATTCAATTATGATGCATTAGTCTTATAACGCTTAATCAATAACTTACATATTTACAACCTTTAGAAATGGATAACACTTAAAATAATGACCTACGAGGCTTGTTTATACAAATTGTTACTTATTATACGGTCTATAATGTGCAATCAAATAACCTACAACTTCTGAGAGTATAGTCTCTAACATGTATGCGTGTAATATGTGATCAAATGTTCTAGCAGGTAGGTTATATATTGATGTCGCCCAATTACACCCTCAAATGGGAATAAAACGGTTGTTTTCAATATATAGTAACCAAGCAAGGTTGGGGTCGAGTCCTACAAAGAGCGTGATGAGAGAAATTACCATTTCTTAATGAATTCCAATTTGATAACTACAATTTCAAATGTGGGTTTTAAATTGGGATCCATGAACTAGATTATACTAGATTTTGTTATCAAGGAATAAAATTAAACTAGAGCTATGGTTCCTAGACATCGGAATTTAAACAAGTAATTTACTATCAACTCATACAAGTGTGGTTATTGTGCAAAATTGATGAACATGTTAGTCTACTAAAGTCTCTCGGCCAAATAAGGAGAATTTCACCCTAAGTCCTTTCAACCCTTGGGTGTCGAATTAAATTACTCATCAATATCATATGTTATCTCTATCTCAAGCTATTAGATGGGGGTTGATAGCTTCAAATCCATGTTAAAATTTTTTTTTTCTAATCTTGAATTTTTTTCATGACCCAAAAATGGATGTGATGACACTTGTCTATTCCACCAAGACAAGTCAGCCTCAACCTAACGAAATGAAAACAGAATTACAGTAAAAACAAGAACAAGATAAAGCAGAAAACTTATTATTCTATTTAAATCCCCAAATTTTGATTGTCACGTGTACAAGACACTAAATACAAAAGTGCGGAATCAAGAAATAAATAGAGATCTCATTCTTTGTTTCTCAAATAGAACAAAGTGTAGTAAAAGGAAAACAAGGGCCCGTTGAATAACAAGAAGCTACCTCTTCAAGTCCTTGACAAGCCTCGAGATTAAGAAAAGAAGAAAGAGGTCACACATGTCTGGGCTCAGAACCTACACAAGTGTAGAAGCAAGGGGTGAGTACCAATAACACGGTACCCAACAAGTAACCTACTAAACAAAGCAACTAGCTAGAAAATGAATATCCCTTACACTCAAATCGAACCTCCTCAAACTACAACCTACACAAAAATCAGTCCAACCTAGCAATTCTACAATACACAGCTCACAAGCCCAATATTCACAGTTCAAATCTTCGCAATTCAACAATCAAATAGTTCATATAAGTCAATCTCAATGTCAAGTAGTTCAGCTACACGCAACAAGTACATCAATCACAATTAGCAAACAAGTCACGCATAGATAACAAAGGCATCAATACACAATGACTAACCTCTCAACAGAACACTTTCCCATCAGAAGAATATCCCTAGCTGAAACCATTTCCCATCGGCTTTATATCAAATCAGTAGCCGAAACCATTTCCTATCAGTACAATTTCACTATCTGGAACCATTTCCCATCGGCTTTATATCAAATCACTAGCCGAAACTATTTCACATCGGCTTTATATCAAATCACTAGCCGGAACCATTTCCCATCGACTTTATATCAAATCACTAGCCGAAACCATTTCCCATCGGGTTTATAAATACTTTCCGGATATGACCTCGGCATCACAACACTCATCGACAAAGATCTTGACATAATAACACTTACCGGCAAAGATCTCGGCATAATAACTCTCACCAAAAAAAACCTCGGCATCACAATCATCACATGACTCATCTCGATATGTTCAATGATCAAAGCACACAAGCAATACCATACCACATAGAGGAGACAACAATTTACACAATTCAAGTCAACATTCATACTTTCAAGCATTTCATCGATCAATCAATAAGGGTTACATTAAGGCAATTCACATCGACATGCTCAACACATAGCCATTTTCACTTCAAACCCTTTTTATTCATTTAGATGTAATAAGTGGACAATTTAACCCTTCACCTCATCCCCATTACCCCCAATACACAAGCAACGAAGGAAATATACGAATTTAACTAGAATGCAAGGTTTAGGAAGCCACTTGACATAAATCAATCAACAATCACTCCAAGAGTTGAGTCTTCCCCTTCCGAACCACTTCCAAAGCCACACAATCTAAAATAATCAAATATTCACAATCACCCATTAGAAACAACACTTCCCAAAACAATTGTGTAAAGAAATTGGTCAAGCAACTTAAAATCCAATATCAAAATGGAGGTTTGAATCCGGAAAACAATACTTGAAAATGATGTTAAAGGCTTTAGTAACTAATTAGTGAAAAGTCATTTTGAAAAAAAGGATCAAAACCACTTTAAAATCACCATTTTACTAAATTCTTGGGTTCTTGAAAAACGATGTCATTAACCCACCAAAATCCCAAAATTTGATGTTAAAACTCATGATTAATCAATGGAAAATGAAGGTTTAAGATTAAGAACACTTATCCAAATGGTCTAGCATAGAAAATCCTTCTTAAATTCGCCACCCAGGGTTTCCAAAGTTCAAAAATGATGAAATTGGGCTTAAACCCCGAAATGAGAAGCAAAACCCCTCTTTGATGTCGCACAAGCGACAAGGGGTTCCCTAAAGCGAACTTTGCCATACACACGAGTGACACTTAATAGAAGCCTCCTTCTCAAAAGCGAAGGTCACTTAAGCAACAGGCCTATCGCTTAAGCAAAGGTCGCTTAAGCGGCTGGCCTTCGCAAAAGCGAGACCATCAACTTTAGCCAATTTCCAAAACATCGAAAGGACCCTTGGGATTCGTTCGGAACCTCGATATACACAAAAAATAATGCAAATCAATTATACTCGACGCTCCAGCAAAAGCAAAAGCAAAAGGCACCTTTTCCATCATCTGCTAGTGCATTGCACCCAGAAACAAAGGTGAGTATAATGGTCAGAATTCGCAGAACTTTAGAGCTAGACCTGCGCAGTCTCAGAGTAGTGTGGCACAAGGAGGTAACTAGGCTCTTGCATGTGCTAAGTGTGGTAGGAACCACCCAGGTAAGTGTCGTGATGGCTCCACTGGTTGTTTCAATTGTGGTCAAGAGGGTCACTTCATGAAAGAGTACCCTAAGAACCGGCAAGGTAATGGGAATCAAGGTAATAGAGTCCAATCTTCATCAGTTGCTCCACCATACAGAGCTGCATCTAGAGGAGTTACTTCAGGGGATGGCGGAGGAGCAAACCGCCTATATGCTATCACGAGTCGTCAAGAACAAGAGAATTCTCCAGATGTTGTCACTGGTATGATCAAAGTCTTTACTCTTAATGTTTATGCTTTGCTAAACCCAGGAGCGAGTTTATCTTTTGTGACTCCTTATGTTACAATGAAATTTGATGTTCTTCCTGAGAAACTTTGTTAGCCCATTTGTGTTTCTACGCCTATTGGGGAGTCTATTCTAGTCGAGCGAGTCTATCATGATTATACCATTTTCGTCAATCACAAGAGCACCATGGCTGATTTAGTTGAGTTAGACATGGTTGATTTTGATGTTATTTTGGGTATGGACTGGCTTTATGCCTATTATGCCTCCATTGATTGTAGAACTTGAGTTGTCACGTTCCAGTTTCCTAATGAACCAATTATAGAGTGGAGTAGTAGTTCAGCAGTGCCTAAGGTCGTTTTATTTCAAACCTTAAGGTGAGAAAGTTAGTTTCCAAGGGTTTTGTCTATCACTTAGTCTGAGTTAATGACTCTAGTGTTGAGATACCTCCTATTGAGTCATTTCCAGTTGTGAGTGAATTTCCAAAAGTCTTTCCTGATGATCTACTCGGAGTCCCTCCTGAGAGAGAGAGACTTTGGTATAGATATCCTTCCTAATACTCATCCAATATCTATTCCCCATATAAAATGGCTCCAGCAGAGTTGAAAGAGCTAAAAGAACAGTTGAAAGATCTCCATGATAAGGGTTTTATTCGACCAAGTGTCTCACCTTGGGTCGCTCCGGTCTTATTTGTGAGGAAGAAAGATGGTTCCCTTAGGATATGTATAGATTACTGTCAGTTGAACAAGGTTACCATCAAGAATAAATATCCTCTTCCGAGAATTGATGATCTTTTCGATCAGCTTCAGGGTTCCACGTGTTTTCTCTAAGATAGACCTCAGATCTGGTTACCATCAGTTAAGAGTGAGTGAGTGTGATATTTCAAAGACAGCTTTCAGGACCCGTTATGGTCATTATGAGCTTTTGGTCATGTCATTCGGTTTAACTAATGCGCCGGCAGAATTCATGGACCTTATAAACAGAGTATTCAAGCCTTTTTTAGATATGTTTGTTATTGTGTTCATTGATTACATTCTAATCTATTCGAGGAGTGAGGAAGATCATGCTAGTCATCTCAAAATAGTTCTCCAAACTCTAAAGGATAAGCAGTTGTATACTAAGTTCTCTAAGTGTAAATTTTGTCTTGAGTTTGTGGCATTCTTAGGTCACATTGTTTCCGGTGATGGAATCAGAGTTGACACTCAGAAAATAGAGGCAATACAGAATTGGCCTAGACCCATATCTCATACTGATAGTAAGAGTTTCTTGGGGTTGGCTGGGTATTATAGAAGGTTCGTAGAGGGGTTCTCATCTATTTCATCCCCTTTGACCAAGTTGACTCAGAAAACATTGAAGTTTCAATGGTCTGAAGATTGTGAGAAAAGCTTTCAGGAATTGAAAAAAAGGTTGACTACTACCCCGATATTGACCTTACCAGAGGGTACACAAGGTTTTGTAGTATATTGTGATGCGTCCAGAGTTGGTTTGGGTTGTGTGTTAATGAAGAATGACAAAGTTATAGCCTATGCCTCTAGACAACATAAGGTTCACGAGAGGAACTACCCAACCCATGATCTAGAGTTGGCTGCCGTAGTATTTTCTTTGAAAATATTGTGTCATTATCTGTGTGGTGTCCATGTGGATGTGTTCACTAGTCATAAGAGTCTCCAATATGTGTTTAGTCAGAAAGAGCTTAATCTAAGACAACAGAGGTGGTTAGAGTTACTCAAAGATTATAAGATAAGTATCCTCTATCACCTAGTTAAGGCTAATGTTGTTATTGATGCCTTGATTAGATTGTCTATGGGTAGTATTGCCCATTTTAAGGAAGATAAGAAGGAGCTAACAAAATAGGTGCATAGACATGCACGATTAGGAGTTCGACTAATGGATTCCACAGAGGGAGGAGTAGTGGTGATGAATGGAGCTGAATCATCATTAGTATATGAAGTTAAGGAGAAACAAGACCAAGATCCTATTTTGCTTGAATTGAAGGTGAATGTTCATAAGCAAAAAGTAATGGCTTTTGAACAAGGGGGAGATAGTGTGTTGAGGTATCAAGGCAGATTGTGTGTACCAAGGGTGGATGAACTCTAAGAGAGAATCATGGAGGAAAATCATAGCTCCAGATATTCTATCCATCCAGGTTCCACAAAGATGTATTGTGATTTGAGAGAAGTTTATTGGTAGAGTAGTACGAAGAAGGGCATTGCAAAATTTGTTGCTAGGTATCCAAATTGCCAACATGTTAAAGTAGAGCACCAAAGGCCCGGTGGTTTGGCTCAAAATATAGAACTTCTGGAATGTAAGTGGGAGATGATTAATATGGATTTCATTACAGGCTTGCCACGGTCTCGCATGGCAGCATGATTCTATTTGGGTGATCGTTGATAGAATGACGAAATCAGCCCATATTTTGCCGATAAAGACCACCCATGCAGCAGAGGATTATGCCAGGTTATATATTCAAAAGGTAGTAAGACTTCATGGAGTTTCAGTTTCCATTATGTCAGATAGAGGTGCACAATTTACTACACAGTTCTAGAAGTCTTTCCAGAAAGGTTTGAGTTCAAAGGTGAACTTGAGTACTGCTTTTCATTGGCAGATACATGGTCAAGCAGAGCGCACTATTCATACCTTAGAAGATATGTTGAGGGCTCGTGTGATTGATTTTAAAGGTAATTGGGATGATCACCTACCTCTTATTGAATTTGCTAACAACAATAGTAACCACTCTAGCATCCAAATGGCTCCTTATGAAGCTCTTTATGGGAGAAGATGCAGATCTTCTATTGGATGGTTTGAAGTTGGTGAAGCTGGGTTGATAGGACCAGACTTAGTTCATCAAGCTATGGAGAAAGTGGAAGTCATTCAAGAGAGGTTGAAAACAGCGCAGACTCGTCAGAAATCTTACACTGATGTTATGAGAAAGGACTTAGAGTTTAAAGTAGATGATTGGGTATACTTGAAAGTTTCACCCATGAAGGGTGTTATGAGATTTGGTAAGAACGGGAAGCTTAGTCCCCGGTATATTGACCCTTTTAGGATATCCATAAGGATTGGTAATGTAGCTAATGAGTTAGAGCTACCCCAAGAGTTGGCAGGGGTTCATCCAGTATTTCATGTTTCCAGGTTGAAGAAGTGCATGAGAGACCCTTCACTTATCATACCAACTGAAGATACTGGTATGAAGGATATCTTGCCTTATGAGGAGATCCATGTTCAGATTCTAAACCGTCAGGTTCGCAAGTTGAGGACCACGGAAGTAGAATCAGTCAAAGTTCTTTGGAGAAATCAATTTGTTGAGGAAGCTACTTGGAAAGCTGATGAGGATATGAAGAAGATATATCCACATCTCTTTGATCCCGGAGAAATTCCAGACCAAGGTACTAATTCTCTTCTTACTCTTTAATTGATATACTTGATGTGTTAGATTTGAATTGTTGGGTGTTTGAACTGAATATTTTATGTACGACCTTAGCTTACTAAAATTAATTTCATTCAAGGACGAATGTTTCCAAGGGGGAGATATTGTAACATCTCGCTAAGTGAAAGAGCTAGAATTAGAAAGAGTCATTTTTAGAATGAATGAATAATCTGAAAAATTGGTTATGTTAAGTATGGGTTTTTGGTCAACTTCAAACGACCATAAATCCGAGGTCAGGATTAGTTAGGTGTGCTACAAGATACCATAGGAAAGATCTTTGAATTATTTTTCCAACGCCACCGAGTTTCCACATTTTCGAGTTCGTATGAGAGATATGCCCATTTGAAGTTGGGTTGTCTAGATAAGGAAAGTCAAAACCGGATTTTAGAGGGGTATTGTGGTCTTTTCACTACCCAATTAAATTATTTCGGTTTTGGTAATTAATTAGGGGTCTAAGCTGAATTTGGTCAGTTTACACACTCAAAGAATTCACGCTAGGGTTTTTAGAGAAAGAACACAAGAGGAGAAAAGAGAAGAAATAGCCAAAGTTCATCGTTCTTGAGGTATTTGCTTTTTGGATTTCATCAAGGGGTGATCCCTACAAGGTATGTGAGATCACATAGCGTTGGGTTAGTTCACCCACGCGCCAATCATGATTTATTTTAGCGAATTTGTGTTCTTGAAAGTATAGAAATTGAGTTCTTCATTTGGATTTTGTTGAAGTTCTATTGGGTTCTTGTTGTTGAAGTTATTGAGGAGTTTCTTGAGTTTGATTCAGGAAATTAGGTGTTGGTTTGAGTAGATTCTTACATATTTTGGTCATGTAGTCGAATCTATGTGTTTGGGAAAAGAACCAATTGAATCTAGAGGGTTTAGAGTTGAAAATCGAGCAAGAAAATTCGTCAAAAACTTGAGGAGGGGGCTAGGGCACCGCACCTCTCAGAGCTCCCCAAAGGGGCTTCTGAACTTTGGTCTCTGGGGCGCCGCTCCAGCCAGAGTACCCCAACCCAGCTTTTGAAATTTTGCCTCTGGCTCCCCGTGCCACACAGAGCGCCAGAGAGCCAGGTCTTTTACACTTTCCCACTTTTTTCCATTTGAGTTCCCTAGCAACATACCTATGTTTTCTAGTTGATTTCTACACTCTAAGGTACGTCTAAACATCATGAAATCATCCTTAAACATGAGATCATGAGCCTTGAATCCATAATGCAATTCAAGGAAAGTAAGAGTCAAGTCAAGAGAAGTTCTTAGAGTTTTCCAAAAGTCTTGTACAAACGGTTTAACCTTGTTTTAAGACATAAGTTTTGAGTCGAGTAAAGAGTAAGAGTAAAGTTCATTTCTTCAAATGATTATACGGGAACTAAGTATTCCCAAGAGTTAAAATGTTTTTAAATTTAAACAAGAAAGGAAACACAGATTTCCAAAAGAGTTTTTAAGATAGTTTTTGAGTAATTATCTCAAATCACAGAAAGAGTTTTGTTTTAAAAACATATGAGCTGAGTATATTTTGGGAGTAGTATTAAGCACCGATATGGGGATGAGTTCATAATAACTCAAGTCTCCATAAACCATGTAGCCATTGTGGGTAAAAATGATCATACTTTTTACATGATTCCTTAATGTTTTTTTAGCATAGACTAGTGGATCCACTTAGTTGAGGCGTTCTATATCACGGCAAGGTATAGGACAGTGCTGGCAGCGTGGGTGAGACGTTGTATCATCACTTTAGCTCATAGTGATGGTTGTTGGTTAGAGAAACTCCCACAGTATTATATTACTTTATATGTAAACTGAGTTGTTATTGTATTTCTTTAATACATTGAGTTGTCACCTACTGTTTTCAATGTTTTGTATAAACTTCACCTTTATTGTTGTTTTACTTAGCATTTGAGTTGAGTATACATTAGTTGAGTAAAGTTAAGGCAAGTGTTATTTTCAGATTCCCTTCAAGTTTATATCATGTTTAGTTTTCCCCTCGCATGCTCGTACATTCAATGTACTGATGCCATTTGGCCTGCATCATTTTATGATGAACATACAGGTAACCAAGATCAGCATCCAGTGCCTCGTTGATCCAATTGAGCACTCAGAGTCAGTTGGTGAGCCTCATTATTTTCGGAGGATGCCTTTTTACTGCTTAATAATTATTTCATTAGGATGTCGTGGGTCTTGTCCTGACGTCCATCTCAATTGTTAGAGGCTTCATAGACACTCAGATGTTAGTTCTTTAGTATTTTCATTTTCATTCCATTATGTTGAGACTTGAGTTGCCACTTTCACCAGTGAATGTTATTTTATTACATTCTTAGTTATCTTTTAGTTTCAGTTTACTTTTAAAGGTACATTATGTTGAGTAAAGTCTTCCGCTGAGTAGTAAGTCAGGCTAAGGGTTCACTTGGATCTAGCAATGGTTCTCGAGTGCCAGTCCCGCCCAGGGTGTAGGCTCGGGGAGTGACACAAACCCAATGAAACTCTCTTTATCTTAATCCCAACATCTAAACCCCAAATGTTAACCAAAGTCAACCCAAATGTTAAAATTTCCATAATTTCACAACTTCTAACCTCAAATCCTTAAAAAGACTCGGAATCTAAAATTGAAAACTCCCATGGATCAAAATTCCCATTTTGGGACTGATGGAATCAATGGAATTCCATTCCGACACTTGAAACTCTAAAAGACCCTAAAGCCACTTTCCTGACAACTTATCCTTTAAAACTCACAAACTTACCAAATTCTCAACTTGTAACTCAAATTTCAAAATCAACCTTTCAAGCTCAATCAAAAATGACTCGCGGTCAATAACAGGAGGGGAAAACACTGAATTTACGAAACTTTCCAAAAATAACCGATCGGGTCATTACATTATCCTCCACTAAAAATCATGTTCATCCTTGAATATAAAGCAAAAGAAAGTACCTGAAGCTTCGAAAAGCTGAGGATATCTGGCACGCATATCAAACTTTGTCTCTAGAGTAGCCTTACCAATTAAATGATGCTTCAACTGCACCTTTACTAAAGTGATATCCATGGTCCTAAGCTTTCAGACCTTCCTATCCAAAATGGCTAGAGGTTCATCTTCAAAGGATAAGTATGGACCCAACTCAACTGAATCAAGGGAAAGTACACGGGACTCATCCGACACGTACTTCTGAAGCATGGAGACATGAAACATGGGATGCACAACTGACAAACTAGGTGGGAAAGCCAAATTATAGGCCACCTCTCCCACACGACTCAAAATCTCAAAGGGTCCAATGAATCAAGGGCTAAGCTTGTCTTTCTTTCTAAACCTCATCACACCCTTCATGGTTGACACTCAAAGTCAAACATTACCACCCTCAACGAATACTAGGGCTAAATCTCTCCGATCCACATAATTGTTTTGTCGACTCTGGGTTGTCAACAGTCTACGCTGAATCATACGAATCTACTACATAGCATCTCTAAGCAATTTTGTATCCAATAAGTCCATCTCAATTGAATTAAATCATCCGATCGGAGATCTACACCATCTGTTAGACAATGCCTCAAAAGAGGCCATCTTAATACTGGAATGATAACTGTTGTTATAGGAAAACTCTGCAAAGGGCAAATGTTGATCCCATCTAGCACAAAATTCAATCACATAAGCTCGATGCATGTCCTCTAACACCTGAATCGTCCGTTCGGGCTGACTATCTGTCTAAGGATTAAAGGTTGTATTCATATA
This sequence comes from Solanum lignicaule, assembly GCA_029582545.1. Classification (NCBI taxonomy): domain Eukaryota; kingdom Viridiplantae; phylum Streptophyta; class Magnoliopsida; order Solanales; family Solanaceae; genus Solanum; species Solanum lignicaule. The sequence goes on along the minus strand of JAJOOF010001505.1, from coordinate 23,093 downwards.
TAACCGAGTACCCAAACCATGCTGCAATGCCTTCTAGAAATAGGAAGTGAATGGGGAACCTTAATTGGACACAATAAAAATTGGACCCCATGTAGTCGCACAATCTAACTGATATAAAACTCGGCTAACTTCTCCGCCGTATACTTTACCCGATTTGGGATGAAAAGGGAGGACTTGTCAATCTATCAACAACCACACAAATGGAGGCATAACCACCCACAATGGTAGCTAATCCAACAACAAAGTCCATAATGATCTGCTCCCACTTCCAAGTAAGAATAGGCATCCTCTAAGATGTACCTCTGGGCCACTAGTGCTCACACTTGACTTGTTGGCAAGTCAAACACCTCGAAACAAAATCTGCAATATCTCTCTTCATACCACACCACTAATAGTGTTGGCTCGGGTCATGATACCTTTTCACCGCACCCAGATGGATGGAACATTAGGAACAATGGCCTCTTCAAGAATTAGTCAAATCAACTCGCCTACCTTGGGCACACAAATCCTGCCTCCAATCTGCAAGACACCATCAGAATCAAGGACAACCTCATTGGCTTCCCCTCTCATCACCTTATATCGAATGAGACATAGTTTCTCATAATCAAACGGGTGCTCACAAATCTGCTCAACTATAGTAGAATGATCCTCGGTAAAAGCAATCAAACCACTCGCCTTCTCAGAAATTTACAAACGGACGAGACTGTTGACTAATCTCTGAACATTTCTAGTCAATGGTCTCTCTTCCACCCTAATAGCGGCAAGAATCCCCATGATAGAAGTCTTTTTACTAGAGCATCGGCCACCACGTTGGCCTTCCCTAGATGATACAAGATAGTGATGTCATAGTCCTTCAGTAGTTCAAGCCATCTACCCTCCCTCAAATTCAAATCCCTCTGACTGAAAATGTACTGAAGAATATGATAATCTGTGAAAACCTCACAATGAACTCCACATAGATAATGTCATAGAATCAAGCCAAAACTGTCACTTTGAGAACTTGGCATAAAGCTTCTCTTCCCTTAATCTCTGGAGAACAATTCTCAAATGTCGATCGTGGTCCTCTTTAATCTTGGAGTACACCAAGATGTCATTAATGAACACTATCAAAAAGGAATCCAAATAAGGTGGGAACACCTCATTCATCAACTCCATGAACGTTGTAGGGGAGTTAGTCAAACTAAAAGACATCACAAGAAACTCATAATGCCCAAAACGAGTCCTAAAGTTATTTTAGGGATATTCGATGCCCTAATCTTCAGCGGATGATAACCAGACCTCATGTCAATCTTAGAAAATGGAGATGCACCCCGAAGCTGATCAAACAAATCATCAATACGAGGAAGAGGATATTTGTTATTCATTGTTACTTTGTTCAACTTTCGATAATCAATACACATCCTCATAGATCCATCTTTCTTCCTCAGAAAAAACACATGATCAGCCCCACAGAGAAAAACTAGGGTGAATGAACCCCTTACTCAAAAAATCCTTCAATTCCTTCAACTCAGCTGGAGCCATAAGATAAGGAGGAATAGAGATGGTCTTGGTGCCCAACTCCAAGTTAGTAGCAAAGTCAATATCCCTTTCTAAAAGAACACCTAAAAGATCAGTATGAAAAACATCTTTAAACTCTCGAACCACGGGTATGGAATCCATGTGTGGTGGCTCAACACTAGTATCCTGAATGAAAGCCAAGTAGGACAAACGCCCTCTATCAACTAATCTCTAAGCTCTAATTAAAGAGATAACTTTGCAAGAGTACGAACCACTAGCACCCGTCCACTCAACCCTTGAGACGCGTGGCATCGTTAATGTCACGGTCTTTGCATAATCCATACCCAATACAATATCAAAGTCTACAATCCCTAAAATGATCAGGTCTACCCAAGTATCATACCCCACCACAGAAATAAGCCAGGATCGATACACTCGATCCACCACAAAAGATTCACCCGCATGTATAGAATCATGAATAGGCACAGACGTGCAACCTGGCATCATATTAAATCCAGCAACAAAATAGGTAAATGCATATGAGAAAGTAGATCCCGGATCAAACAATACAGACGCAAGTCAATGAAAAACTGCACAATACATGTGATCACAGCATCAGAAGTCTCAGCCTCAGGCCTCCCTGGAAAAACATATCACTGGCCATCCAGTCGCCTGTAGCCTGAGTAGAACCTCTACCTCCACCCTACGGATTTGGAACACCCCTACCCGTAGTCCTACCATATATATCATTCTAAGATTTACCTCGGCTCCTGACCAGAGGAATTGAATCCCTAGCTGGAGCAACTGAATATGAACGGTGAGGTCCTGAATGAGTCTGTACAGGACACTATCGCATCATATGACCTGGATCCCCACAAGTGTAGTAAGATCTCAGCGCAGATAACTACTATTGTGAACCCGATGAACTACCATGGATACCTCAACCAGAACCATAAGAACCTCGGGCTGACTACCCACTCTCAATTGCTGGCATAGCCGGCCCACAACACTAGAATAAACCACTACCCCTATGCAAACTTCTGCCTCCAGATGAGGCACCAGAAAATTGACCAGAGAACGGTCCCTCTTGGGCTCCCCAAACTCCTCTAAGATAATCAATTTTTCCTCATTGGCGGTGCTCACAATGGACGGGTAGAAAGCCCCCTCTCTAGCTGCCTTGAATACATGAGATCTGACAGAGAAAGTCAATCCTCTCACAAACCGGTGAACTCTCTCAGCCTCATTCGGAAAAATAGTCAAAGCATGCCTAGAGAGCTCACAGAAAAGGGCCATACTCGGCCACAGACAAACTGCCCTAAACCAAGCTCTCAAATCTCAGATGACTCTCCTCTCTCATGCTCCAAGGAATGAAGTGGTCTTCTAAAGCACTATAGAATACATTCCACTATTCCCGAGAAGATCAAACTAGTCTAGACCTACCACGAAGTTGAAGTGCAACAAACTGGACACCACGAGCATCCACCATACCCACTGTCTCAAGCATCTCATGACACAAAGTCAAAAACTCATGAGCATCCTCGCTCTTACCACCCTGTAGCTAGGGTGGTTTCATCTTCTGAAATCTCTCATAGCACTGCTTATCAGACACTGTCAAGATAACCTTAGGAGCAGCCTATGCATTCATAGCCGGTGCAGGAATAACTAGTGGTTGTCCCACCTGAACATGAACACCTAGAACTTGTTACTAACCTGGGATCTACATCCCCAGAAAAAAGTTCTCTAAAACACCAAGCATCCTCAACAAGGTCTCCAGAAACAACAGAGCTCCAAACTCAAGAAGAACCTGGTCCTCAAAAACCTCAATTTATAGCTCAGGAGAACGCTGTCTAGCCCAGCCTCTGACTGGTGTCGCTCCATAGGCACAACCTCTACCTGGTGCTAATCTACGATCACGGCCTCTAGCTCGGGCCCTACCTCTACCCCTAGTTGGGGTCTCAACAATAGCCTCGGGAATGCCTCTTCTCTACCACCGTAGGACTAAACTAGGGTTTTCATACGCGTAAAACAAGCAACTATAAAAAAAGAATCTGAACAATGAAAAACTTAGCTTTTGCGTCACTAAAATCGAGATTCTTCGCAAGAGCAAGAGGCGGCACAAAGAGCAGATAACTATAGAAGAAAAAAGAACTAGAGTTAGGTTTTCTTTTAAAAGTTAGCATATTGTCCGTTTAACTTAGAGTTATTATTTGGTGATAATTATTCGAAGATTGAAAATGAGTTGGCAAGTTGTTATAAGAAGTGTGTTTGACTTCTTGGAGAGTAGAGACAATGGTTATAGTTGATCGTTAGAGTTGAGGTACTAGAGTTAGTCTCTTAGATTATAGAGTTGTAATCTAAAATTGATCTTTGAAGTTTTAGTGAAAGTTTTTGAAATCCTAATAGATGTAGGTTGTAGTTTTTTTTCATTTGAGCAAGGAGGTTTTCCATGATAAATTTTTGTGTAGTTTATGTCATAATATAATTACAAAGTCTTTTGTTAGTATTACAAGACCAAGTTCTTGTATTTGTTAGGTGGTATAAATTTCTTCAGTTGAGTAGTAAACTTTTCTTTTGATAGATCAAGAATTTGAATATGGAGAATCTATCATTGAAGAAAATACGGAACAAGTTGAAGTGCAAGAGGGATTTTACTTTTGTTAGGTGGTTTAAAGATGATATCTTATGAATTATAGATGTTGGATTTTTTCTTTGTTTAGGAGTTAATAAAGATATGTCATACAACTTGAATATGGTATATCTTTCCTTAGTAACCTCAACACCTGTCATGGCTGAAATATCAGCTTTAGCTTAGTTTGGCTATCCTACACAATTTAACACCTTTAGAAGTCTCCATAGATTGCGAAGAGATCATCAAAAATTTAAAAGATGATCATCCACCATACTATAATATATTATTTGATTGCAGAGATCTAATCAAGCCGATGGGAAAGCCTCTGGTGCAACATAACTATCGAGAAGAGAACAAAGTGGCAGATATCCTAACTAAGGAGAAGGCACTAAGTTAAAGAAGACTAAGAGGGTGTTTGGATTGACTTAAAAGTTGACCAAACCTACTTTTAAGTTAGTTTTTTACTTCTGGAAGCATTTGCCAAATATAAAAAAGAACTTAAAATAAGTTAGGAAGTGTTTGGCAAGATAATTTTTTTTTACTTAAAATAAGTTTTAAATGACTTAAAAGGAGTCAAAAACGAAAAGTAGATCTCCCCCTACTTTTTATTTTTTGACTTAAAAGTCATTCAAGTTTGACTTTTTATTTTTGATTTAAAAGCTACTTTTTTTAAGTCAATCCAAACGGGCTTTAACTCTGTTTTGATATTGGCAGTTCCCCCTTTGTTTGCTGTAAAGTATCTAGAAGCAGACGAAGCTGTAACTCTTTTTGTTAGGCGTATAACGCCCAATAGTACTAATAATCTATATGTAATCAACCCCTACCCTCCTCCCTACATGATAGCAGTTCCCATGCTCTTCCACTCTCTTGTACTAACGCATATTAAATTATAATATACTACTATCCTTTTGTACCCAAAAAAAAATAGTTCTTGTATTAGCAATGAAGTTTTATATGAGTTTAACAATTTAATATATTTTCGGGTGTTTCTCTGTATGAAACAATTAATATTATTCCCTAGTATAAATATTCGTACAATAACAAATGAATATGGGATATTTGAAACTCTTTTATAATTGGCTTATCAAATATTGAAATGATCATTAACAACGGAAAACTTGGTCGTTAATTGTATGGTGTTGAAACTATTAACATACCATAAACGAAAGCAGTTTTGATAGTTAAATTAGTATGTGTACGGAGTGAATATCCGGCCACTAAAAAGGACATATAACCATACTTTCAACACAATTGAAATCCAGTCGATAAATTTTAACATTACGGCTTTTAACGATTGTTTTATTTTCTTAATCGTTGTTGACATTTAGCAATAGGTTTTGGACTTTTAACGGCAAATTTTCCACTACTAAAGAATTCTTCCTTTGTAGTAGTGTTAGTATATGTATGTACATTATATATTAGATTATAGAGTTATAGTGATATATATACGACAAAGGGTGTTGTTATTACATTGAGAATACAACACATACATATAACCATGGTTTTGCTACAAAATTATACCAAGAGCAAAATCAGTACCAACTAGTATATATTATAAGGGAGGCGCATTTGGCGTCGGTTAGAATAATTGGTGAGATATATACCATCATGCAACTGAGCTGCCTCGTAGCTATTTAAAGCCACGGGTGGTTTACTTGGAGCAGTGATAGCTTCTTTTTTAATCGGAGGAATTGCCCGATAAACGCGAGGCGAAGAGTAGTGATAGTGGTAGCTCTGCTGTGTCACCCAGAATTTTGTACCAGCACTGGCTTCCACATTGTGTGCCACTGTGGTATTCATCCTCTTTTTACCAAAGTGTTCGTCAATTAGAGCAAAGCTAGCAAGATCTCTATGTGCTGCCATTTTGATTTACTTTTCTTAGGTTTTGGTTGTTGGAAGAGAAAAGATCTAGTGTTTGGTAGTAATGTTTATGAATAAACTTTGTGGTGTTTTTATGATGTAAAGGCCGATGGGGACAATGCCCTTTTTATACAAATTACAAGGCTGGCCAAGATTCTTGGGAGAATTATTTTTTGCACTTTTGATCCTTCAATTTTAGGATAAAGCGCATTAGTTCACTTAAGAATTTGATTCAAAAAATTGATAAGTTGGTACTATATTTCACTTTAATATATTTCTTGTAATGCTTGAAAATGACAACACGCTAATTTTAGTTTTCCACATAGTTAAGACCATAAGATTTAAGGATGTTTTGATATATTTAATATAACTTTTAATTTAAAACCATAAGATTAAAAAGTCTTTATTATCTTAAATTTTATATCAAGTCACCAAAAGCATATGTATGGCTTAATTATATTTGTAAGCATTGAACAGCCCTGATTCTGTATAGTGAGACAAGTGTTTGGTCTATAGTTGAAATTAATGAGAAGAGTGTATATATTCCATTTACTAGATATATAATTGGTAACCCTTTAGGTCTACCAAAAAATAGATGCGGATAGAAGGATACAGCATTGGCGGTCCTCTTCTTTTTTCGGTATAAATTCCATTTAGCCTTGATGCTTATATTGGTTCGAAGCATCTAAGTCTAATTTACTATAATGAAACATATTTAGAATTGGGCAGTTTAACAAATTAATTCTTACCACTTAAATCTTCATTAATGAAAATATATCAAGATAAAAGGTAGATATGTACGAATCTTTTGGTTCAAGAAATTGGAGGATATCTTTTGGAAAAATCTATCAAGATGAACTTTCTTATCTACTATACAAGTGACCTGAGATCATTATGATATGTAGCCACTTTCAAAACTTAATTTGAGCAATAGTCATTGCATTCCTTTAATTTATTTTGTAGTGTTAGGATTTTAAAAAGGAAAAAAGTGGGGTAGGTTTATGGGGCCATGGGTCTCTTTAACATTTTTAAAATTTTGGGGTTTATTGCATTGTGGGGTCATGGACCTATTTATTATTTTAAAAACTTGGGATAATATATAAGCTTACAAACACACAGTTAAATAATTATTATTTGAACAAAATTGAGACATTTTTTCTGAAAAAGAACTTTCGACCTTTCTTCTCCAAACCGCCTTTTCATCTTCTCCGGCTTTTTCATCTTCTTCAACTTTTTCATCTTCTCCAACCGGCTTGTCTTGGAACCTTACGTAACTCAAAAATAAGTCTAAATTTTTCTGATATCTTCATCCGTACCCTACGCTACTGGTGAAAACTTTTATTCAATCTTCTTCCTCAAGTTCAAAGATCTTATCTTTGGCAAGTTGAACCTTCTCTAATGGTGTTTTTCAGTAATTTTTAGCCCTATTTAGTTGTTTATTTTATTATGATAGTGTAATGAAGTTTGAATATTTGTTGTAATGACCTCTTTTTCTTGACTTTTTTTCTTCATGTTTTTTTATTCGGACGACGTTTTTGCCCTATTCAGGGATATTTGTTTTCTCTAATGACGTTTTTCTTTGGAGAGAAATTTTTAGCCCTATTTGATTTCTTAGAATTTTTTACTATTTTAATGTTTATATTGCATATTGATTTTGAAATTTTTACTAAACTTTGATTGACTTTAATGGTGTTTTTGTCTATAGCTGTTGATTTATGTTGGAACTGCTATTTATTTTGCATGTTTTATTTGAGCATCATTCTGCTTGTGTTAATAAACTAGCGGTTGATAAATCTGTTTTTGCTTGTAAATTATAAAGTATAAGCTAAAACTAGAGGTGAAATCACTAAAACATCTGCTCTTGTTGCTTTAGAATTAAGAAACGAAAGGTCTAGAGATCATGATCATAATATCACACTTGAATTTGTCCCAGAAAGTCAGTTACATGCTTAAGCTAATATAGTGACCTATTACACATATCTGCTACTAAAAAGTGAATTTATTTACCCCCTAGACGTATAGCACCACTCTCACAACGGGAGGTGTATCACACTTGTGCCACATCAATGTTATCTCACTGCCACATTAGATGTCATGTCAGATTTTGAATAAAATGTTCCATGTCATTCAATTGTTTCTTCTTCAATGAACATCACCATGAAACCACTACTGTCACCATATAAATTAGTACCAAATTTATATATTTCACCATAAAAATCAAAATAGTCGCCACAAATTTAACCAAATACGGTCAAACCCACCATCGAAAGCACACTATCACCATCATCCCCACAAAAATTATAAAGATCCACCCTAAAATTTGACACTCATAAACATACTCATCAGCAAAATTACATCATCACCATCAAAAGGTACAAACCTATCAGCAAATATCACCACCACCATTATCAATATCATTTTTTTTTCTTTTTCGCCATCTTCAATTCCTACTTCTTTGTCATTCGTCGCCAATAAATCCATCATTATATTTTATTTTTAAAACTCAATCATCAATTTTATCAACCACCAACAAAGCCGAAAAGAAAAATCGAATATAATAGAGATGGTGAAACTTTTTTTTTAACCCTCCCCTAGGAGCTCCCACCCCTTCTGCTCCCTTGGTGACTTGAACTCGCAACCTTCGGGTTGGAAGTGAGGGTGCTTACCATCATATGCTGAGGGGTGGGGGAGAGGATTTTGGTAGAGGTATGGTGGGTGGATGGAAATTAGGTATGAAAAATGATGAAAAAAAATAAATAAATTAAAGAAGATGAAGAAGACGAGTTGCCTGTGAAGAAGAAGAAGAAGCAGCAGCATGGGGTGGGGGGGGTGGAGGGTCGGGGTAGGGTAGTAGTAGAAATTAAAAGGATTTTGATTTAATTTTTTTACTTTATTTATTACAAAACGCGCTTTTATTTTTTTTCTTTTAGAAATTTTTTGCCACGTCAGTTTGAGGGGGTAAAAAATTATTTTTAAATAGTAAAAGTGTGTAATAGGTCGGCATGATAGTTTAAGTGTGTAACTGACTTTTTCGAGACAAGTTCAGGAGTGAATTTATGTTTTTTCCCTAAATCAGTAATTTGATAAACTTATGAAATCTATGAAAGTGATGTGATGTATGAATTCTTAGTATGTTTGCTGCCCTGAAATTGTCCCAGTCATTGTTTAAACATGGAAATTGAAGTTGATCATTGTTACTTATTTTTTATTCTTAAATATTTACAATCGTAGCTATAAATAAAATTCAAACTTTTGAGATACACTTGCATTAAATTGTGGAGTTAGTCTAATTAAATATAGATTAATCGTTACTCACTCTTTTAGAACCACTGTATTAGTATGCAATATTATTCCTATAATACATGTATTAATTACTTGCCATGCCAATTTATCTCTGTTGTCTACAATTCAACCCCCAAGGGTGTTATGTTACAAATAGAAGATTCTGGTGAATTTCTTTTGAAGAGCATATTCAAATTAAACGGTAATTCCAGATATAACTAGGCTGCATGGGAAAAGTTGTGTCACCCATATGAGGGAGATAGAGCTAATTTTAAGAGATTGGAGGATACTTAAAAAGCTTTTTAGCTAAAATATGATATGAGTTTCAAGCACTCAAATTGTATTCTAGTAGAATTTCCAATTAAAAATCGTAGAATTTTTGAGGTTGTTTGAGAAAGTTATATATAAGGTTATAGAGTTATAGAAATACATAATACAAGGAGTGATGTTATTACATTGATTCAAGAGCACTCTTTGCATTTGGTACATCCGCATTAGTTAGGCAAAGGAACTTTTCAGAATAAAGAAGAAAGTTATACTGAGGGAGACTAGTTTGTTCAATATCCATATAATAGAAGGACTAAACTGAAAATAGGATAGTTTTCTTGGTACAATAATTGAATACCTAAACTGAAAATTCAAACAAAGGAGAAGAACGGAATATTACTTTGTCATCAATTATTATGCACACTCACTTGTTTTTTTTTGGCTTATAAGTGATGTGGATGGGTTAGTTTAATTTGGGATTTTTTTCTTCTTAATTTAGATGGATTTTACATTTTGGCTGATTTAATTAATGACGTAAACATATTATAGTTAGCCATGTGTATAAAATAATACGGTAAAACAAGATATGTTTTATGTCAAAAAATAAAGGCATGAATGAACAATTTGTTAGACGAAAGTGGCATAAATGAGCTAAACTTTTAACGAATAACATAAATGAACTTTTTTTAAAAGTTCGATAGCATATTTAATCTTTTTTCCTAAAATAAATTACTAGATTCCAACTTCCAAATAGGGGTGTACATAGTTCGGATTGGTTCAGGTTATTCAAATACCAAACCAAATCATTTGAGTCAGAATTTTAAATTTATAAATCAAGTCTAACTAATAAAATTCAAGTTTGTCAATCTCATATCTTTTTGAATTTCTTGGGTTACGTATTCATACAAACATATGATTAACTTGTAATTCAATTTTTTCTTTAGTCCTATAAAAATACAACTATCTAAGATGTTTGTAAAAAAAAAATAACACAAAATATGAGATGACTGACGACACTAAAATAGTCAATAAAAAATAATAATAAAACAAATATTGTAAATTTTAACAACAATAACATACTAGTAAAACAAATATTGCAAAGTAATAATTCATAATGAAAATGATCATAATTTAAATTATTAAATCATGCTAAAATAAATCTAACAAAAATTAATTACACGATTAAATATTAAAAAATATATATATATTTTAATTGTTTAAACCAATATAAAAAGAGTGAGAGAGACTTATAAAATTCCATTCACGAGATAATTAGGCTGTACCAAAAACAGATGCGGATGCAACATTATATTGATTGTCCTGTTCTTCTTTCGGTGGAAGCATCTAAGTCTAGTTTACTAAAATGAAACATCTTTGGAATTGGGCTGTAAGTGGACCGTTTAACAAACCCTCGCCACTTCATAAATCAAAATATATGTTGTGGAACAAGATAAAGTTTGATTTGTAAGAATATTTTGGTTCAAGAAATTGGATGATATCTTTGGAAAAATCCACCATGAATACTCTTGTCTTAATTATATGGAATTTCAAGATGAGCTTTCTTATTTCTTATCTACTTAGGGTGTCAAATTGGCGGGTTACGTTGAAATTGGAAATATTTAAATGGGTTAAAATAAAAATTGGGTTGGATCGTGACCTGTTCAAGTTTACTTTGGACTTCAATGGGTTGGGCTCAAATGGGCTGTAACATCCCAGGTCTCAAAATGAAGAAAATCCTAGTTTTCAGAAAAACTGGTGTCAATACCAACAGAACCACCCACGGGCCGTAGGTGGGGTTCCATCGTTAAGGCCCAAATCTTTATAGTCTCTGATTCCACCCACGGTCGCCTAGTATGATCCGTGGTTGGACCTACGGACCGTAGGTGAGGGCCAGTAGCCAGTTAGAGGGAAATTACTAATGGGTCAACTTCAAACGGTCATAACTCTTAGCACAAAAGAAATTAGGTGGCCCATGACTAGGGTTGTTCATGGTTATGGTTATAAAACCAAATTGAACCGCAATCCGAACCAAACTGATTAAAAAACTGATATTTGGTTTGATTTGGTTAGGTTTAGTTTTAAATTTTGAAAAAACCGATATTATTTGGTTTGGTTTCGGTTTTACTAAAAATTAACAGCAAAAATAACCAAACCGAACCGAGAAGTTATATATATAAATTTTATAATTATTTATAAATAAAATATAAGTATTTTGAAAATTTTTAATTAACTTAAGTCTTTAATTTTACTATTTTTACTATTTTCTGAAGTCCAACACTTAAATTTTAGCCAAACTATTAAAACCTTAAGTCTAAATCCCTCAATATCTATTACTTTAAAGATCAAACTTTCTCTGTTCTTTATAAAATTTTCTAACGCAATATTGAATAATTTAAAGCTCAAGCTAAAGAAGATGGTAATTGATTAGTTTTGACTATGAAATATTGGTTGTTTTTTTAGAAGTAATTTCTCAATATTTTAAGGTGTAATTTTATTGAAAAGTCTATTGATAAGATGTTGAGATCTCCAGAATATTAAACCAACTTTATGCTATTAATAATGAGTTTTTTAGTTTCTGAAACTTGGTTCATTGGATGAATCATTTTGTTCGTGTAATAGCTTATTTGTGAATTATTCATGTACTAAGTGTTTGTGTCTATCGAGATGAGTATGTCCTCAACAAACTTATTACTTTCGAACTGAAAAAAAAACCAAAAAAATCTAACCAAACCGATGGTTATTTTTTTATTTGATTTGGTTTGGTTTTAGAAATTTAAAAACCAATTTAAATTGGTTTGGTTTTGGTTTTAACTAATAACTGATCCAAACCGAACTATGAACACCCCTACCCATGACCTATGAAATTAAAGATAATTGAATTCTCTTTCCAACGCCACCAAGTTTGCTAAAATCCCATCTCCGAGTAAAGAGTTATGCTCGTTTTAGTGAAGCCTTGTCGGGCAGACTTGACCGACGACCTCTACCTACGGTTTGTAGGTCAACCCACGGACCGTAGGTCCCTCCATGGGTGGCCTTCGACAGCTTTTAAGTTAAGGTCATTTAGGTCTTTTTCCTATGCGCTGGACACTTAAACTACGTCGTTTGATCCCTAAACTATGTAGTTTTGGTCAGTTTAAGCCTAGGAACTTAGTCAGATCTTTCCCTAAGTGATTCATTCACTAAAAATTCATCAAACTTAGAACAAAAGAGGAGAAAAGAGGTGACCCAAACCCTTCCAAGAACGTAGCAAGGTTTCTTTAGTTCCAGCCCCGAAATCGAAAGATTTCTCTATGAAATTCGTCACCAGGTATGTGGGAGTTCACTAATGGGTTCCTTCCACCCATTAGGTCCCAATAAGTCAGTCAGATTCTTGATTCCCATATTATCTAGACCTAGTGTTTCTTGAATGTTAGAAATTGTTGTGGATGAGTTGTTAGAATATTCCTAATCAGATTTTCATGTGGTTGTAGCACTGTTGCTTAGTTCCTTGCATGAAATTCAGAACCTTAGTTGTGTAGATTCGTTTAGTTCATGAATTACACTTGCTAGGCCAGCTTATACAATTATACATGCATCAGTTCCAAATGTTTCATTATCAGTACATTAATGTTACATTTTTAGTTAGCATGTCAGAACAGTGAGCTATCCATTATGTTTCAGTTATGTTGTATTGAACATTTATTCAGTTGGGAGTAGGCTTAACATCGAGTTGGACTAGGGTCAGTCACCCTCATAGTCCCAGAACTATGTACCCCGTAGGTTTGTAAGTCCCCTCCGTGGGCATCATATTTAGTGATCACGCCAGTCTCGATTGGGCGTATACATCGGACTACACATTTAGCTCATGTGGCTTTATGTCGGTTATTAGTAGCTCCCACAGTCAGATTATAGTGCATTGACCAGGTTCCAGTTATATTTCAGTATTCAGTTTCAGCATGTTATGTACTTGGTCATGCATTCAGTTCAGTTCATTTTAGTATATTTCGGTATTTCCATCATGTTCAAATTATATCATTGCTCAGTATGCTTTGTTCAGTTATGTATATGTTGTTCAGCTTTATCCTATCATGCATGCTCAATACCGTTCAAGTACTGACACATACCCTGCGCTACATCTTCTCATGATGTAGGTTCAGGTCCTCAGCATTAAGATCACGCATAGATCGGTCCCGATCTCCAATTCAGCAGCATCAGTGGTGAGTCCTCATTCTTCGAGGACGATAGACATGTTCTTTGTATTTCAGTTTTTTCATTTTACTTTCAGTTTTGCTAGATTTAGTTGGTGGCATGTCCCAGCATCTCTAGTCAGTTAGAGTCTTATTTCAAACATAGACAAATTCAACTTAGTATTTGATTTATAGTTCAGTGTTATAAACGCTATTCCAGTATTGGGTATTCCCCATTATTTCAGTTGTCTCGTGATTTAGCTTTCGCATTAGTTTATCTTTTCATAGATTTGTTCAGTTTGCTTATGATATGCCAGCTCAGGGTTAGCTTGGGGTCACTCGTAATCCTAGGTCCCGTGTTTACGTCAAAAGGGTAGCTTCGGAGTGTGACATGGGCTAAAAATTGGATTGGGTCATGACTCGCTTAATCTCAAAAAGTCTATCATATTGTTATTTAACTTGTATAACCACAATTTGAATTTCAAATCAAGAAAATTTTAAAAGAGAAGTTGCAAATGGATAGATAATCCTAAAAGATATAAAATAGATAGTAATTCATATCTTCACTATAGGAACATATCTTACATCAATGAAAATAAAGAGTTTTAAAACAGGTTGAAATTGGAGATTAAAGTTGGCTCAATTGAGGATTCTCTTAAAATGGGTTAAGGGTTGAATGAGTCGATGAACCCAATTTAAATTATCTTGAGCTTGACCCTTAAAATTCGAGGCGAATTAAGTGAGTTATCTATAGTTGGATTCATTTTTAACACCCCCTATATCTACCATACAGTGTCTTTGATTGTGGGTTTTGGTTTCATTGTGGGTGAATATACCTATCAGTGGCAAGTGAAAGAAGTATCAAAAGGAGAAACATTTTTTTTTCTACTCGTAAATTTGATTAAACGAAAACAAATTAACCATTGTCAAAATTAAACGACTTCTTTTGTGCTCGAAATTTGAAATTGCTGGATTGGGAAAGGAAGGTAAAACAGGGGAAAAACAGAGTTGAGTCTCTAAACCATTATGGCGATTTTCGCTATCACGAAATACCTTTCGCCATAGTAGGAGCGTTGTAGCGGTCTGACATCCACTATGGCGACCCAGCAAATATTTTGCTAGAATTTCAAAGTTCATCAACGTTTCCCTCACTTCCATATTGTACCGACACATTAAACACTTTACCATTAACAATGCGACCGCAAGACCGTTCTCAAACACAAATGTCATAGTCATTCAAACCATAAACTCATTCAAGATTCCTGGATCCTACCTAGACATGTATTACACAGACCTAGCCTCATGACCATAAAATCTCTAGACTGAATTACACAATACATATTCAATAATCACATATAAGTTCAATCATCCAGGAAAGTATAATTTACACATAGTTTTTCAAGTAATGCAATGCACATAACAATAACCATTAACCATTCATTATCAAATTAATCAGGTTTATGACAATATTCTCATGGATGATGACTAACTGACCATGCATGCACTCGCATGACTCTTAAAGTCAGATATCAATTGGAACTTTTTCGATTTCAATCTTTCCTTGTTTGTGTACCTTCAATCGCAACAACGACATCCATATTTCTTCGTTAAAATACCAATTGGAATCCAGATACCAATTGGGCTCAATCCATACTACAGGCGACAAACCGCATGAAAAGAGTGAAGAAGTGAGACAAATTCCTAAAATGATTCATAGCTCCTTAAAGATTAAATGTGGATGTCAACACACCAATCCTCGGGACTCTATTCAATGTTTGTTTTTGTATTGGGAGACTGATAACCTGAGCTTTGATACCAAGTTTTCATGACCCAACCCAACGGATCGTGCGACACCTATTTAACACCTAGATAGGAGAACCCTAAACCCCCAAACCGGGTTTAGGGTTATTCTCTCTCAATTGCTCATGCCAACCTCTGGCCCTTTTTGGAACAATACATGAAATTGGTTTGTTTTTACCCCTTGATCCCTACAAGCCCCCACCCTTTTTGCTCATTTAGTGATTCGAACTCATAAATTTAAGGTTAGAAGTGAGGGGTGCTTACCATCCCGAATTCTGAATAATTCTTTTATTATCTATTTTGAAGTGTCTCATGTGTTATGTATAATCTATTGTTGTCTATTTTCAAAAAGATCAAATCTATCTTTAGATGTCTTCCTCGAATTTCAAGCATTGCAACAAATTATCATTATATTGAAGCAAAACAATACTATTTTTAAATCATTATATCAACTTATCAGATTTAGTGTAATACTATTTTGATATCGCTTTATCAATTTATTAAATTCTTGATCAAGATTTTATTATTCTAACTTGATATTATATTTTTTCATTGAAAATTTGCATTCATTGTTTTCTTACTTTGTAAGGTCTATGTACATTCCACTCTCCGCAGACCTCTCACTGATAGGATTACACTGGGTATTATATTTTTGTTATTGTTATTCTATTTATGCATGTCACCTAGAGAAAAAAAAATAGGGTCTCCTAATGAAGTTTGACTTTAATTTAATCCCTCACTCCCCTTGGTGAAGGAGCCTGATTAACGTTTCAAGGACACTTCTTCCAATTCTAAGTGTCAACGATCGCCAGTCAGTATATAGCCCAACTAAGTGAGTTGGGATCGTTCCCACAGAGAGTGGTACGTGCTTAAGATTCAATAAGTAAGTACGAATAAGTTCAAATCAATCATAGGAATAGACATTATCAAATAAAAACATAATTTAAGTCAGGGGCGACACGAATGTCAAATGGAGGTGGGTTTTGAATGTTTCACTTATCAACTACAGCAGCAGCAAATAACACGAAATAACACTAGAGAGACGGGGGATGTGATTCGATTATAGGCTAATGTAGACAAATAGGTAATTGCAACTATTAGTAAATCACTGTAAATTGGTGAATAAGGTAGAATATAGAGGGGATAAACTTTCTCTCAAACAATTTACCCCGAATCAAGTCGATTTCTCTCGAACATCGACAAGCATGCAATTAAGAACAACCTATGTTTTAGTCCATTCACTCTCTCGAGCTGAATATATGGAAAAGGGTTTAGGATTCACTCTCTCGAGTTAAACCCATGACAACCCAATACTCACAGACCATCATTTCAGTAATCTTGGTTTTAAAACCTCCCTCTCGAGCAAGCCAAAATTACGAAGGTAGAACTGCATTTGCAACTACAATTCTTTAAAGTGAACCACAATTACTGATTGAAATCACTTCTAAACAACATTTAAACTAACAATTAGCAATACCCACAAGTTATATCAGCCCATAATCACATAATCACACCCCAAGAATTGAGGTTTTAGCTAGACATCATAAAAAGATAGAAATCGTTACCAAATTGTGTTTCCATCAACTGGGTACAATTAATTTCATCTTTACAAAGGTCCAAATTGAAGAATCTCGAAGACCCACTTTCAATTCTTCAAAGATAAGGAAATTTTGTCTCCAAACTTAGAGTTCAAACTCAAAATTAATTCTAAAGATTGTTCAGAATAAAAATTGATTCTCAGAATAAAAATTGATATCTAACTTAATGTTTTAAAATGTATTTATAATCGCCAAAAATATGTTCTGAAGGTCCATTCAGCACAGTCAGTCGGACTCGCCAATCCACTCGGCGATGCACCCTTTGGCCAATTTCATTGCCTCTTTGTCTTGGCCTTCAACATCCTCCAGGTTTGTAACTTTGGGCGATCTAACAGTGCATCGCGGAACCACTCGGCGATCCGCCGACTGCTCCTTTCTCTCACCGACTTGGCTTTCTCCTTCAGGGCTTGGCACACTGGATCTTTAGGCGGTCATTGAGGCCACTCGACTAGTCGCCAAGTGGACTTGGCGATTACCAAGCTCTCTTTTCTTCCTTCTTTCAGCTCGCTTTGTTCCTTTTGCAACTTAGTATCCACATGATTTGCTCCTGCATCCATGATCCTGAAAATAAAGGACTTTACATCAGTTATTGGCACAAAACAAGCATTTGAGGACACTAAATCTATACAAATAAAGCCCTAAATGAGTCCAAATCTCGGACTCATCAACACCCCAACTTAAACTTTTGTTTGTCCTCAAGTAAAAATCAAGTTCAGGAGTTCAAAAAGGATGTCTCAAACAGTGCTACACAAGACTCAATCATGAATGCACACAACAAGACTTAACTTACTCATGTAAGGATTAATTGTTCAAATTGTGACTCACCACTATCAAAGATTCTCAAGTTCACATTACTTGCTTCAAATGCAAGTTCAAGCGTAACAAAGGTACTCAAATGCCCTCACATAAAGATGATTCCATATTCACACACAATAGTTTAACAATTTATAGTTCCAGAATAAAAAATACTCTCACACTCAAAAAGACGAACACATGCATGATTTCACCCATAGGATTGCCTTTATTTTCCTGCCAACATTTGCTCCAGGTTACTCAAGACTAAAAAAAAGGTCTTTTCAAGGCTTGTAAAGGGGTTGAGTGTAAAGGTATGGTCATTTAGGTTCAATGGCTATTATCCTCATGAAATGTGGTGTGAGCAACACTTCCTTTCCTTTTCTTCATCATTCTCAGTCAAGCTCACAATTCACCCCATTATTAACTTTCCATGGAATACCGGACACCCTATTTTCTTTTGCATATTCACAACTTTATTTCAAAACTTTTTCGTTCTTTTTCTTTTTCTACCCTTTTTTTTGTATGGAGGGGTTCCATATTTCTCAAAATCATGGATCAAGGGGGATTCTTTTGCATTTCTTGATTTACCTTCCCTTTCCACTACACCCCAACTTAGGCTTTTGGCCTAAGTTGGCTATTCAAACAAACCACAGTTCATGAGGATTATGGGTGAAGGGATAGAAAGAGGTCTCATTTGCATCAAGTTTCTTTCAAGGGAAAAAGAAAAGGCTCAAAGGGGTTCAACATAGTTCACACACACACAAGGTTGGCCACAAAAGAGGTATAATGTCAAATTGTTTCACTTTTTAAAATTGTTGCCTAAGATCAATTCAAGAGCTTGCATCACATAGTCAACCGGACCAATGGGGAAAATTCTAGGTGTCATCACGCATGGTTCATGGTAAGCTCATCACACAAGACATTGACACCAATGTCAAACAAGACTCCACACTTTCGCTAGTGTGCAATGTTCATCACAAGAGACTCAATTCAATAATTGGCTAGTCAAAACGAGATGCAAAGAGTTCACATATTGCCTATACAACTTCATTTGGCCTCATCGTAGCCGCACATTCATGTTTGTTCGATTGACAGCACTATTCAAGTCATCGGTATTGATCATAACCGATACTCGAATTTGAACAAGAACAACCACAATCACACAAAACAAGGGGTGGCAAAATTTTTAGAAGGGTCCGAAAACCATTTGCATTAAAACAAGGAGCCACAAGCTCAAGCATCCACAAAACAGTATTAGAAACATCAATTTCACCACTAAACCCAATATATACACAAAAATCATAATTACAAAAGGTAGGTATGGAAATACCTCACCCCACCACAAATAAAAAGTTATTTGTTCTCAAATGCAATAAAAACAAAATATCCAAAAAGTAAATAAAGATGACAGAGAAGGAGGTAAAGAGGGATCCTGTCTACACAGTCGCTCCGTCTGTCGAGGCATCAATACCTGGTGTAACACTCTGATCTTGGACATCAGTGCCCGGAATCACATCAACACTACTAACTCCACTCGGGTGGGCAAAGGGTGTATCTGCCAAAGAAGTTTGCATAGCTGCATCTACCATGGCCTCCTCAGTCTCCGTAAGTCCCTCGTAAGAAACCTCCTCAGCAAACCCAAGCATCTCCTCATCTGTCTCAGCCTCAGACTCAGGCTTAGCAGCCACTTTCTCATCTCGAACATCCTCTTCGATAGTAACCGGAGGCATCTCTGGCTCAATTGGCACATCTGGATCTACACTGTCCCGAAAATCATCGACATGTCGATGGACTTCAGTTGGTCCACATCTCTCCACAGCTCATCAATAGTGGCCTTTAGGGTCGTCACCTCCTCAGTGACCCTTTGGCCTTACTCACACACTGCTATACATGCCGCAAGGGCATCAATTGTAGAGCTCAACGGTGTCACATCATCAGTAAGAGCCCTCTCGATCATGCCAGGAATAGTGGCCTCCAGTCTGGCGGCACGTCTATCCGCAACGTGGACTAGCAGCCCCATCCGTATCAACGTAACTTGGGTGAGTAGAGGTCGAGCAGCAGCATCACTATCAGGTCTAGGGGGCAAAGAAGCAATGGAGGAACTGGGAGTAACAGAAGGTGCAACATTAGATGCACTTGAAGGCCTAGGGGCCGGAGTAAGCAAAGGTGTCTCTGCAGGTAATGCATATATATCCACAATTGGGGAAGTATCCACTAGGGATGCTTTCTTCTTCTCCACCTCATCTTTCAGGTACTCTGCCTCAATCCTTCGAATGTCAGTAGAAGATATGGGAATCACTTCCACATCCTTCTTCTCATCTTGATGTACTCGAGCTCGTCTGCACAACTTGGTAATCAATATCGGGAATGGAAGGGAAGTCTGTCTCTGTTTGGCCCTTATAAGCATCTCATGGGCAATGAGCATCCCCAAGTTCAGCCTCGTCCCATCAATGATGCAACCAAGGTAGGCTGCTTTGGCATGGCGGAGAATCAACTCGTTATGGGATGGAATGAGAGTACTGTTGATGAAGCCAAACTAGAACCTTGCTGCTATATTTAGGTCCTTCTTCTCAATAGGTGCTCCAACCTCGAGCCACTTGGGAGTGCCTCTAAAATCAGAGGAGCCAACCACTTCTTCATGCTTTATAATATCTGTGTCCTGATCGTATACTAGCAGTCATCCTCAATTCTTGTTAAAACTCCCAGGATTGCATTGATAGCATCGCTATCACACTTCACCTTTTTGCCTCTAACAACCACATAATCAATCGGCTTGAATTTGGCTGCCAGCTTCTTCCCTTGTGGTACCAGGGCTCCGTAAGTAGTGTAGAACACTCGAACCCAATTTGGAACATAAGATCCTCGTGGTTGGGTGAACAGTTGGAACTTGTGATCTCTTAAGCAACTCATGATCTCTGGATACATGTCTATGACGATTAGTCGATAGTCTCTTCTCCTCTATAATGGTCTTCAGCCCCTCAGTCTTCAATCTGTTCATAGACCGTGGGGGAGGACCCTGTACTGGTGGTGCTAGGACCATAGCCTGTGCTAGAGCAGGATGATGAGTAGTGGCTAGGGGAATCCTGATCCTAGACAGGTCATTTAGCCTCTTAGATCCCAGCTCTGCTCGCTGGGCTAACTGAATCTCATCTTCAGGCTCAGAAGTGGCAGCCTGCTGGTCCTTGTGCTCACCCTCACTCTCAGAAGTGGTGAGGTGAGTGGCATATACTCCGTCACTGTCAGAGCTGACTTCCGGTGACACGGGTGCATACGCTTTCCATTTCCCTTTTCCTTTCCCACCTGTGGTGGGAAGTTTGGCAACCTTAGCCTTGGATGCAGCTGCATCCTCATTGATCTTGTTTCCCTTGGCCCTCTTTCGGGGAGACATGTCTCTACCAACCACTTTAGGTCTAGCTATATCTACAAAAACATCAAAAAGAGTTAGAAATAGTTCAAACAGAGTTGCAGAAAATAGTTGAAGATAGACTCGCCGAATTGCGGCTCGCCGAAAAGATTGGCACAATAATTTCTTAGACAAATGGCCTGTCGGTGATGGGAAAGACCTTTCGGCAAATCGCCGACAGAATTCGACGAGCAAGGACTAGCCCGCTGAAAGTTATAGTGCATTTAAGGGGTTAGGGGCGTAGAAAGGGCGATCAAGAAAGGCTTACGACGAGTCACCCAGTGCACTCGGCGAACTCAGGCTTCTCGTCGAAATTTATAGAACCCACACTCAATAATTACTTGAAATTAAAGGCGATCTAGGGGGATTCGGCGAACCGCCGAGTGGTTCGGCGAGCTCGACAAACTACCCAACGTGCCTACTTTCTACCCATCTTCCAAATTCAACACCGCAGCCCCCGAAAACAAAATCAAACCATGCACTTATTCAATTAAACTAAGACCTATTACACCCATGCCCCCGGAATAATCAGACTTCTCCCGATTTGGCCAAATTTAGCCATTTGACGACTTTATCCCTTAGGACTAACGTCAAACGCTCCATCATCAGGAAAAATACGTCTTTTAGCATAAATGCAGGTTACTTAGACTTCACCCGACTAGACCCAACATTAACAAAATATCACCCAACAATTTTTATCAACTTTAAGGCACAAAACTTTTGGGAAATCAACGATTTAGGCAATAGGCAAGATATTCAAATTAAAATAGGCACACAAGCATGCAATTACAGATCAGAAAGTCCCAACTCACATCACTAAGATAAGACCAATTACAAATGAGTCAAAATTGCTAAATATAAGTTCAAGGTTTGGAAAACCAACCTTAGAAGCCGAAAAAATAAGTTGTAAAGGTAGGCGGTAATGATATCCACTCCGAACACACAATCGACGACAAAAAAGTATTAAAAACATGAAAATATGGGAAATTATAGTGTGGGTGTGAGTTTGGGAAGTTGAAAAGTGAGGGAATGTGAAAGAGTTTGAAAGTTTAAATCTTTGGCTTATAAAAACCGTTTAGTTCTTGCCCATTCAGCGACATTAGATTTGCTCGCTGATCCACTCGGCGACACACCGAGTGGGCACTTACCTCGTCGATTTTTATAGGATCTCCAGTTAATGTGGGGGTCCAAATGGTGGACAAAGTCGTGATCGCCGACCTGTTCGGTGACACGTCGATTTTCTCCTAGGTCATCTAGTTTTACAGACTCCAACCATAGAAATTCTAGAGTCTAACGGTGGGCCAAGTCAGGCTCACCGACCTCTTTGGTGAGTGGACGACTGGACACTTACCTCGCCAATCACCACTTTTTAAACACATTCCGCTTTCTAACCTGCACAATCAACACACCATTATTTCAAAATAAAAAAGAAAGAAAATAAAACTTGGGTTGCCTCCCAAGAAGCTCCTTAGTTAACGTCGTGGCACGACGCAAGTCCTCACTCAAACTTCATTCCTAGGGTTGGCCATAGTGTCACTAGGCAACCACCATTTTTGTTTGGGGTAGAGATGAGGCAACACATGACCCGTAAGGGTCTCAAGTAGCTGGATAGATTTGGAGTGAGAGGCAATCATCTGATTTAGCATTGCGACATTCTCCCGTATCTCTTCCAACACTATGTCATGCTCATTTACCTTTTGGAGAATGACTGAGAGCAATTCTTTGACATGTCTACCCTCATTGTCCTTAGGCTTTCTCCGCTCATAAGGGGATATGTATCTATCTCTTCTTTTGCA
>JAJOOF010001503.1:0-62177 GCA_029582545.1 Solanum lignicaule | reverse complement strand
GAACTTACGTAAAGAGAACAACAAACCCAGAAATTTAACTTGAATTGCAAAGCCAAAATCTTCAAAACGAACTTGGGAAATCAATAATTGCTAGGGTTGCAAACTAATCTCCAAAGTTACAAAGTAAAACTAGAATAATAATGTCTAACCCCCAAAAGCGAGGTTTACATGTCCTGTTTATAGAAGACAAGTCCTAAATAAAAAAGAAAATAAATTAAGGAAAGTTTTGTTCAGGTACGCGTTTTCAATTCACCAGACCGACTTACGGACCGTCGATGGATCTACGGTCCGTAAGTCCATTCCGTCACTCGGGACTTAGAAAATATTTAAGCATCCAAAAATCAGCTTCTCTGAAGCAAACGACGGACCAGCAGTACGGACCGTAGATCGACCTACGGTCCGTCAATCCCCTCCGTAGCTCCATACTTAGAATTTTCAAAAATCAGGTACTAGAACCCTCGCAATATCACTCTACGGATCAACAGTACGGTCCGTAGATCAGTCTACGGACCGTCAATGGGCACTGTGGTTTCACACTTGGTCAGATTTCCCTGATTTGTCCTCACTACCATGCCTGCTGATCTACGGTCATAACCTACGGACCGTGAATGAATCTACGGTCCGTAGATCACCTCCGTGGATGCCCTTTTTCTGTAATTCCTTCAGCTATTTCTAAACTTCCGCGCCTGAACACCTTTCCTGCAAAATATGATGAAAACACATAAAAACCAATATAAAAGGGCCCTAGACACACACAACTTGTAAGTGAAATGTATTAGAAATACCGTAAACTCACGGTATATCAACTACCCATGTCGCATATCTATGTGTCACCATAGGTTCATCTTAGATAGACATTAGCTAGTGGATCCACTTTAGCTCAAGTTTATGGTTGATGTTTGTGTAATCAAGACACAACTTTCGATGCAAGTGTCTACGATCGTACAATAGTTTAGTAACCCAACCAAGGGTTGGGATCGTCCCAAGAGAGTGCTTTTGAGAATTTATAGAAAAATAAAATTTCATTCTAACTAGTTGTAGCTAAAGACATTAACGAGTAAAAACATTGTAAATTAGAGGGGGGCATACAAGAGTTTCAACTAACAATGGGAGAATTTTGTCACAAGTAAGGTAAAAACAGCAAAATCAACAAGGGTTTCTAAGCAGTTAGAGGGGATCTTTGGGATGTGACGGGAATACGGGTTAAGCTAGATTATTGGGTACATGCTTTCGATAGAAGATTCATAGAGTAATTGTGACTAGGCTATGGTTTAAGGGGATAAGCTCTCTCTCGAGCAACTTACCTAGTTTCAAATGTGTTCCTCTCGCACACCCACTTGCCCAGGGGAGGACCCACGTAGAGGGTGTCGGGTGCTCGAGCACCCAGTGACTCCGACAGAAATTTGTATATGTTAATTGAAAATATTGAAAAGTTGATACAATTAATTCTTGAGCACCCATTAACCAAACGGTTTGATGGGTGCTTCGGTTCTCAGATGCATGGTAAGGCATTCGTTGATGACCTCAAGTGTGAGGTTCGAATTCCAATGAGGGATTTTTGGTTTTTTTTAAAACATTTTTACTCTTCTATAAATCTTTTCGCTGATATATGTTTGCATTTATTTTCTTCTACACTAAGGGAAGTGAGCACCATAACCTTCAAATCCTGGATCTACCACTGCACTTGCTGCATGAAGACCAGCCTACTCCTTAACCCACTCACTCTCTCGAGCTGAGTGTGTGGATATGGGACTGGGGTTCATTCTCTCGAGCTGAGCCTCTTGTCGACCCAGTCATACTGGCCATCAATCTAGTGGTCTTAGTTTTACGACCTCTCTCTCTCGCAAGCCGAAAACACATAAATAAACTTGTATTTGCAACTACAAATTCATCCACAACCACTAAACCAAATCACAATTAAACTACGATTAAACTATTAGCAAGCAAGACCAAAACAATTATCTTAATCCATATTCGCTAAATCACACCCCAAGAATTGGAGTTTTTAGCCACATATCAAGAGATATAAATTTATACCTAAATGAGCTTGCATTCAAATAGGTATGAATATTTAAGTCTTGTTACGTGGCAAGAATGAAGATTCCAAGAGACCCAAGTCCAAATCCTTGGAGATGAAATCCTCTTTTTCTTCATGTTTTCAAAACCCTCTCAAACTTGGAGCAAAAATTTCAAAAAATACTATTCTATATGAAAATTATAATAATTGTTTCATACTAAAACTAAAACTCTAACTAGTATTTATAGTTTTCACAGATTTGTACTACAGCGGATTGTTCGGCGTCGTTAGTCGGAATCGCCGATCAACTCATCGATTCGCCCTTTGGTGTAGTTCATCGCCATCTTGCACCAGCCTTCAGCATCTTCGTGCTCTGGCTTATTGGGCGACATGGTACTGCTTCACGGAACTGTTCGGTGATGCGCCGACTTGATCTTTTTTTAGGTTTAAGCACATTGGAACAAAAGGTGAAGTAAGACCTTTCGACGACTCGCCAAGTGGACTTGGCGATCCTCAGGTCTTCATTTTTTCGTTCTTTTCAGCCTTTTCGTTCCTTTTTGTGACATAGTGTCCATGCTTTCCTTCAAACTTCAAATACCTGAAATTGCAGGGTTTTTATCAAATATTGAGATAAAATAATCATTTGAGGACACAATTTCTACCAAAATATAGCCCTAAATGAGTCCAATTTGTGGACTCATCAACACCTCCAACTTAAACTTTTGCTTGTCCTCAAGCAAACTCAAGTTCAGCCGTTCAAAAAGGGTGTCTCGAACCGTGCTACACAAGACTCAATCATGAATGGACACAACAAGACTCAATTTACTTATGCAAAGATCAAATGTTCACTCAAAGATTCAAGTTGTGACTCGCCAATATCAACAACTCTCATGCTCACAATACTTGCTTCAAATGCAAGTTCAAGCTCAACTACAGTGTTCAAATACCCTCACACAAAGAATGATTCCATATTCACACAAAAGGTTTCACAGTTCAAAGCTTTGGAATAAGATGCAACGCTCACACTCACTAAGAAGAACATAATGCATAATTTCACCCATAGGTTTGCCCGTATTTTCCAATCAACATTTGTTTCAGCTCACTCAAGATCAACAAGGTCTTTTCAAGGCTTGTAATGGGGCTGAGTGCAAAGGTATGGTGATATAGGCTTAGTGACTTTCATCCTCATGAGATGTGGTGCTCACAACACTTCCTTCCCTTTTCCTTTATCATTTTTTTTAGTGCTCATGAGTCATCCGATGATTCGCTTCCCATGAATTGTTAGGAAACTCCATTTCTTTGGTACTTTATTCCACAACTTTCTTTTTCATTCTTTTTCTTTTTCTTTTCTTTCTTATCTTTTCTTTTTTTTATTTATTTTTTCATGGAGGGGTTCCATTTTTCTCAAAATCATGGGTAAGAGGGACTTTCTTGCACTTTTTGATTTGCCTTCTCTTTTCACCACACCCCCAACTTAGGCTTTTGGCCTAAGTTGGCTATTCAAACTAACCACAATTTCATGAGGATTATGGGTGATGGATTAGGAAAGGTCTAGTTTTCATCAAGTTTCTTCCAAAGAAAGGTAAGGCTCAAGGGGTGTTCAAGAGAGAATCACACACTCACAAGCTAGTTCACAAAAGAGGTATATGTCAAATTGGTTAACATTCTTCGAAGTTACCTAAGATCATATCAAGAGATAGCATCACTTGGTTGACCGGACCAACGGAGAAAATTCTAGGATCTATCATGCATAGTTCACAAGTAAGCTCATAACACTAGACATTTACACTATAAGTTAAACAAGACTCCACACTTTCACTAGTGTGCAATGATCATCACAAGAGAATCAATTTGATACAAGGCTAGTCATAACGAGATTCAAAGAGTTCACATATTGTCTATGCAAATTCATTTGACCTCATCGTAGCCGTACATTCATGTTCGTTCGATTGAGAGCACTATTCAAGTTATCGGTAATGATCGGAATCGAGACTCAAATTTTTGCAAAAGAACAACCACATTCAAGAGCATATAATGGGCGGTGAAAATGTGCAAAAAATTCAAAATATTTCGGAAGGGTCAAAATCATTTTGCAATTAAAAACAAAAGGAGCCATAAGCTCATTAATCCGCAGAAAGCAGTTTTTTAACAAAATAATAGCTCAAAGCCCAAATACATAAGGAAAAACATGAGTCACAAATAGTACACAAAAGGTGGGCCTCACCCCACCACAAATAAAAGCAATTTGTCCTCAAATACAAAGAACAGAATATCCAGAATTAAGATTAAAGAAAGGCAGAGATGGAGGTAAAGAGGTGATCCTGGCTAATCGGTTGCTCTATCTGACTGGGCTTCAGTGCCCAGAGTGACCTCCAGAAGGACCAGCTTCATTGGATCCAACAGTAGGAGCCTTTGCCAAGGAAACCTATACAACATCTATCATGATTTCTTCAGTCTGGGCTATGTCGTTCGCTGCAGCTTCCTCAAACATATCATCGCCAGTCTTTACCTCCAATTCGGGATTGGTTGTATGCTCCATTCCATCTCCATGTCTGGTGGTAGTCTGAGGCATTTTGAGCACATATGGAATTTCCACTATTCCAAATATCATGGACATATTAGTGGACTTTAGGTAGTCCACATCTTTCTTTAGTTCTGCAATGGCGGCTTTTAAGGCAGTTACCTTCTCTGTGGCTCCTTGGTCGCACTCACACACTGCTATCCTGGCCGCTAGAGCACTAATAGTAGTGCTCAGTGGTTTCACAACGTCATCAAGGGCAGCCTGCATCATGCCTGGAATGGAGCTTTCTATGTTGGCAGTTCGACAATCAGCAGATTGGGCAAGTTGTCCCATCCGGATCAAGGATGACTGAGTGATCGGCCCAGAGGAGGCAACGGCAACAGTAGGTTTGGGTGGTAATGAGGTAACAGAGGGACTTGAAGGGTCAGCAGGAGTTGTAATGGCATCAGATATCCCTGAAGGCCTAGGGGCCGGAGTAGGCAAAGATGTCTCTGCAGGTATAGATCCAGTGGCCACAACTTCATTCTGTTTCTTTTCCGCTTGGTCCTTAAGATATTTGGCTTCGATCTTTCGGACACAGGTGGAGGCGGTGGCAACCAATTCCATATCCTTCTTTACATCTCTAAGTACCCAACCTCTTTTACACAATGCAGTGATTAATATCGGGAAAGGGAGAGATGTTTGGCTTTGCTTTGCACGCATATGGATCTCGGAAGCAATGATCATCCATAGATTTAACCTGGTTTTCTCTATGATGCATCCAAGACAAGCTGCCTTGGCAAGGCGGAGGATTGATTCATTATGTGATGGTATAATTGTGCTGCTGATGAACCCGAACCAGTATCTTGCAGCTATGTTCAGATCTTTCTTTTAAATCGAAACACCTTCTACTAACCATTTCAGAGCATTATCATCTGAGATTAATGTAGCTAACCACTTTTTCATCTCATCCAGCTTCTCTGTTCTGATCAAGTGCTGGCAGTGATCATTAATTTTATCGGACATACCCAAGACTATGTTGATGGCCTCACTGTCACAAGCTACCTTCCTACATCTAACAACCACGTAGTCAACTGCTCTGAAAGACAATACCAGCCTCTTCCGCTGAGGTACCAATGCACTGTATGCATTGTAAAATTCTCTAACCCAGCTTTGTATATAAGAGCCATAGGATTTTGTGAAGATTTGGAATTTGTGATATTTCAGGCACTCTATTATTTCAGGATACCTATCGATCACCCCATCTATGGACAACCATTTTTCCTCATTGATCGTTCTCAGCCCCTCATACTTTAATCTATTCATTGATTTATGTGGGGGGGCCTTGTACTAGAGGTGCCAGTACTATTGCCTGCTATAAAAATAGAGGATTCGGAGTGGTGGATCGAGGATTTTTTATCCGAGATGGGTCGTTTAACTGTTTAGATCGTAATTCATTCCTATGTGCCTCCATCAGTTCATCTTCATTTGAACCCATACTCTCACTGTCATATATTGTTAGGTCAATGGTGTAAAAGCCAGCACTGTCAAAGCTTGCATTTGATAGCTCAACGGTTGTGTCCTTGCCCTTGCCTGTCAGAGCTTGCATCTGATAGCTTAACGGTTGTGTCCTTATTGAGCGTGATCCTGTTTTCTTTGCCTTGGTGTGGTGTGTTTCTATCTGCTTTGTTAAGTTTAGTCATATCTGCAAAAGATTGGGAAGAGTTAGGAGAGAAATCAAGTAGAAGCACATGCAATCTTCTGCAGGAAAACTTGCCAGGTGAATCGGCGAGTCGCCGAACCTCTTAGGCAAGCTAACTCGAGATCGATGAAATGGTTGGTTTCAAATCATAGCAAGTCGGCGATGGGAAGGTATTTTCAGTGAATCACCGACTACTTTCGGCGAGCATGGGTTTGTCCGCCGAAAGTTACAGTGCCTTAGAGGGTCATTATAGCATACAAAGGGTGATCAAGAGTACTTTTGGCGAGTCACCGAGTGCTTTCAGCGACCCATGGCTTCTCACTGAAAGTTAAAGACTCAAACATCCAATTTGACACGATATTAAGGGTGAGATGGAGACATTGGGCGAACCGTCGAACGATTCAGTGAGCACGACCCAGCTCGCCAAATGGCCCAATGTGCCCATTTTCAATCCACTTTCTCAAATTCAATATAGCAAACCCTGAAAACAAAATCAAATCATGAAGAAATGAAATTCAAACAAGACCGCACTACCCATTGCCCCGGGATACTCAGATTTCTTCCAGATTTGCCTAATTTGGCCATCTGACGATATTTTCTCTTAAGAGTGGTGTCACCCGCTCTATCCTTGAGAAATCTTTTGACATTTAGCGCAAACGTGGGCTACTTAAACTTCAGCCAGTAAATCTAACGACATGCAATCACAACCCAATTCATTAAAAAGCACAAAAAATACGGGCATATGACAATAAAACAATGCGGGCAAAATTTTCAAATGAAAATAGGATTCACTTTCTCAAGCTAAGTGTGTGGATATGGGACTAGGGTTCACTTTCTCGAGCTGAACCTCATGACGACCCATTCACACTGGCTATCAAACTAGTGGTTTTTGTTTTACGACCTCTATCTCTCGTAAATCGAAAACACATAAATAAACCTGTATATGCAACTACAAATTTATTAAATTCATCCACAACCACTAAACAAAATCACAATTAAACTACGGTTAAACTATCAGCAAGCAAGATCCAATAATTATATTAACCCATATTCGCTAAATCACACCCTAAGAATTGGGGTTTTTAGCCACACATCAAGAGATATAAATTTATACCTAAATGAGCTTGCATTCAAATGGGTATGAAGATTTAAGTCTTGTTACAAGCCAAGAATGAAGAATACAAGAGAATCAAGTCCAAATCCTTGGAGATGAAACCAACCCTCTTTTTCTTCAAGTCTTCAAATCTTCAAAACCCTCTCAAACATAGAGCAAAAATATCAAAAAGTACTATTCTATATGAAAATTACAATAATTTTTTCATACTAAAACTAAAACTCTAACTAGTATTTATAGTTTTCACATATTTGTGCTGCAGCGGATCGTTCGGCGTCGTTAGTCGGAATCGCCGATCAACTCGGCAATTCGCCCTTTAGTGTAGTTCATTCCCATCTTGCACCAGCCTTCAGCATCGTCGTGCTCTGGGTTATTGGGCTGCATGGTACTGCTTCACGAAACTTCTCGGCGATGCACCGACTGCTTTCTTTTTCCTCCGACTTGTTCCTTTTTTCAAGGCTCAGCACATTGGAACAAAAGGCGAAGTAAGACCTTTCGGTGACTCACCAAGTGCACTTGGCGATCCTCAGGTCTTCATTTTTTCGTTCTTTTCAGCCTTTTCATTCCTTTTTGCGACATAATGTCCATGCTTTCCTTCAAACTCCAATACCTGAAACTTAATGGTTTTCATCAGATATTGAGATAAAATAAGCATTTGAGGACACAATTTCTATTAAAATATAGCCCTAAATGAGTCCAACTTGTGGACTCATCAATTGTTCATACCTTGGAAAGTAAGGACATCTCTTTTCGGTGTTGAATAGACATCGGATTCCATGTTATAGTTCACATGGTCTCTGTCGGTTAATGGTCAACTTCCACCAATAATAAAGTAAGGTTACTATCTAAAGTTATCTTAAATGTGTATTATAGATGTTTAACTTGCATTCACCATGATTATGACTTAGGTTTTCTAAAATGTTAATTTATGATTTAGTTTGGTCATTGCATGACATATAAAGTATTTTTAGCATGATTTAGTAAATCGTATGCATTGCTAACATACTTAGTACATTTCATATACTAATCCATACTTGTTCCAACATTATTTCACTAATGTAGGGTCCGACACTCCTATTCCGCACACTCATGGCGCTAGTTGATTATTTTGAGCTTTTGAACATTGGTGTGTCCTCATGTTTCGAGGATATAAACTCTTTTATTGGTTTGTGTCATTTTCATTTCAGACCTGTATGTGATGTATGGGTTACGTCCCAATCACTTTCCTTATTATATATTAGATGACTTTGAGACTTATGTTAGACTTCCACTTTTTCAAACTCTTTATGATATAAACCTTTCTTTCAATTGATTTAAATTTTATTATCTTGTATGATATATGATAAGTGACTTGCGTAGGGCCTCTCGAGGTTCTATACGCTATGTTATGCCTACGGTATACATTGGGTTATATGACACTTTGTACCAGAGCACAATCTTTAAAGAGGTCGTAGGAAGTCTTTAAACCACGTCAAGAAGAGTCTTGTTCATAAGTGTGACGCATGCCACATTTATGAATGAGAAGTTATAAGATGGTTAGGAAATTCGACTTATTTCATTACTCTAAAAGTCGTGCAATAGAGTGTAACTCTATATGTCTCCCTCCTAATCCTTATCAGATGATTTTCAGGATATGGCCCATCGAAGAGCATACACTAGGAGGAATGAGAATGTGGAATGGGAGCTCCTCAAGCTTCTCAAGAATCTCCTCAAGTTCCGGTCGACCCTTCAACTGAACAAGTGACTAATGCGGAGTTTAGAGCTGCCTTTCAAGTGTTGGCTTAAGACAATAGAGAGTCTTTTCTCCCCGTGAACCCAAATGTGGGTATGGCGGCAACTAGAGTGAGGGGCTTCTCTAGGATGAATCCTCTAGATTTTGATGGTTACAAAGTTGAGGAACATCCTCAAGAGTTCATTGAGTATGTGTTTAAGGTGTTGATGATCATGGGAGTGACGCAGATGTCGACATAGAGATTAATGATATGTCTTTCTAATAAGCTTATATGATTTCATCAGGTCAAACCTTGGAAGTGTATATATGAATATGATACATGAAATAAGTTAAGCAATGCTCTAAAGGAAATTAATCATTGAATTAAATTCGTCTGTAAATTAATTTATTGATTAGTATCTTTAATTTCAACATGGGGAATTAAATAAGTGTTTAATGGGGAATTTCATATTATAAATGAGGAGTGTAATTACAAATTTCTAGTGGAATGATTTGTAATATATCATGGTAAGAATAATTCAGATTAATTATTTGAAGTTATTTTCATAATAGGAAGTCTCAGCAATTAATATTGAACACATCAGTCGCACGTGTATTACAAGTTATTTAGTACAAGATTTTGAATAATAACATAAAATTATTGAAAGACATTTTTTGTAACTAAAATTAAATTCATAAAATGTAAATTCATGAATATTATACTGTAACAGGTAAAAATTGCTTCAAAAATGACGGACGACGCAGTTTGTTTTCCTTAAAACGATATAAAAGCAACATTATCAGTTTCATGTCTTTTGCACTCGTCTTTTTTGAAAAACGGATGGACTACGTCATTTCTTCCACTCTTTTCATAAAAAAAATATTTTTTTCTTAAGCGACGGACATAACGTCACAATCAAAGTAACACATTTATGAAATTTTATTTTACTAAAAATTTCATTAATCTTATGGTATTATTCAGAATTTATACAAAAAATATATTGGAATACACTTACATCAGACATGTAGCACACATGTTCAATACATAGTGTGACAACCCAGACCGTCGTGATTGAGATCCACACTAACCCTCCGATGGGAGAACAACTACAACAACCCAAACTAATAAACTCAATCAAAAACTAAGGCATTTAAAGATATGGAAGCAAGTTTAAATGTCTAAGAAAAGAAAAATATAGAGTTCCCATAAACTCCAAACAAAAGTCTAATAAAAACAAATGCGGAATAATACCTAGAACTTGAAAGTCAACGTAGCAAAACATCTAAAGTACAACAAGTCTAAGAAAATGGGTACAACCCAATTAAACATAAGAAATCCTAATGCACTAGTCTAAGTCCGAAATGGGACATAAACGAAAAGAGAACTCATGGCAGCCCGGAAGAACAGGCTCACCCTTGAATTCGAACGATCACTGATATTTTAAACGGGGTTTGTCAATAGCCTTAGGAAGATGCCCTGTTCTCAACAAATAAAGAGCAAGTATAGTATCAGTACACAACTATCGTGTATTGGTAGGATCACACGACTATCCCAGTAAGTGGAACATACATAAGCCATTACAACATAATAATAACAGGCATACACTGAACATATACAATATCATTATCATTTACGATTTACGATCAAGTTCACAATTCTCAATTACACAATTATGTCAAGTCAATGGTCCACTCATGGAACCCATACCCAAATTGTTAGTGTACCAGTACGTGGTACCTGTTCTAAGTTAGCGTGTCAGATCATGACACTCGTTCCAATATTTATGCCGGTACGTGGCAACCGATCCCAGTTAGTGTGTCGCAACACGACACCCAATCTATTCAACAATCCACAATCACAATCACAAGCATATTGTCATAATCATACAATCAAGTTATGATTCATGGCATTCAATCATTCAACTATCCTCATTTACGATTTGTGTGATCAATAATACAACATTCGCATACATACATGCATCATAATGAAGCAAGAACAAACATATATTACACAAAATGAAATCACAACCATCACCTACCTCGAACAAAGCTTGAATCCCCTAAGAAACTTGATTCTTCCCCTTACGGATTCTTTCTGCTTGTTATTGGTTTACAAACAGTCATAATAATACGAGGATTAATAAAAAAAACTCAATTACCCAGATTCTAATCAATAGTATCAACCCTAGATCAAACCCTTGATCCCCATACCCAGATTAGGGCTTTTTCCACCATAATTTCCAGATCAAAACCCTCTTGAATTGATAATTACCCACTAATTTATATTCTACGGATCAAAAAATGGATTAGGAGAGTTAAAACCTTACCTTTAGCCTTAAGAATGGTGAAAAATGGTTAAGAACTTGCCTGGGGTCGTCTTCTAGCTCTCAAAGTTGAAAAGTGCAAAACAAAATGATTTTGGGGTTTATTTCTGACTTAAATCGCGGAATGAATCCCACCACATCGGCTTGCACAGAAATGGAATGTCGAATTAAGAGCTCCAAACCCCCATTTAACAACACACCTTTATCCCACGACACTCAGAAAATACCCGTTCATGCTAAGATTTATTCCGGGAGTTCTTTTTTCCTGAATTCAATTCAATAAAGTCTTACGGGTTCTTTGACGTCTTAGCTATCTACTCATGTGATAAAAATCATATTTAGATCACCCAATTGTTACCAAATTTTCTTAGACCTTACTGACTCCGATTTTGTCCAAATCTGGACTAGGTTGGGAAATTCCAAGTTACTACGAAAAAGTTTTTCGGCCCAAATTTTTTTCTCGTTGGCTTTTCTATAACGACGAAAATAGGTCGTTACAATAGATACCAAATTACCCATCACTCATCCCCAAGTGATAAACTAGGAAAATGGGCTAAAGTAAGAATGGAGTAGTACCTAATCGACGAACAACTGGGGATACTTGTCTCGCATGTCCTTCTCGATTTCCCAAGTAGCTTCCTAAACTGGGCGATTCTTCTATTGAACTTTCATGGACTTAATCTCTTTGTTCCTCAGCTTTCAGACGTCACGATCAATAATAGCAACCGGTTTCTCCTCATACTGAAGGTCTTTGTCTAACACAACTGAGTCTCATTTTATGATGTAATCCCCGTCACCATGATATCTCTTCAACATGGACACATGAAATAGCGGATGAACTCCCAATAGGTTAAGAGGTAAAGCCAATCTATAAGCCAATGGGCCTACACATTCAATGACCTCAAAGGGACAAATGTATCATGGACTTAACTTGCCCTTCTTGCAAAATCTCATAACACCTTTCATGGGTGATACCTTAAGAAGAGCATTCTCCCCAGTATGAAATGCCATTCTCTTACCTTAGGGTCCGCATACTTCTTTTGTCTACTCTGGGATACTAACAGCTTAGCTTGAATACTCCTCACCTTATATTGAGCATCCTTCACTAAATCAACCCCCAAAGGTTTCACATCTCTATCCTCGTACCATCATTTGGGTGATCTACATCCCCTCCCATAAATTGCCTCAAATGGTGCCATATCAATGCTGGAGTGATAACTATTATTATAGGAGAACCCACACAACAGTAGGAACTTATCCCAAAGTTCTCCAAAATCAATCACACATGCCCTCAACATGTCTTCTAACACTTGAATAGTCCTCTCTGACTGCCCATCCATCTGTGGATGGAAAGTTGTGCTAATAGTGAGTTTTGTGCCCAATTCATCATGTAACTTCGTCCAAAACTTGGATGTGAATTGCGTACTACGGTCTGAGAAGATAGAAAGGGGCACCCCGTGCAACCTCACTATCTCATTCACATAAACCTTAGTCAATTGTTCAACATTATAATCTATTCTGACCAGAATAAAATGGGCTGACTTAGAATATATGTCAACCACTACCCAAATAGAATCAAACTTCCTCAATGTCTTGAGAATACCAACCACGAAATCCATAGCAATCCTTTCCAAGTTACATTCCAGAATTTGCATTCTTTGAAACAAACTTGCAGGCCTTTGATGTTCATACTTTACTTGTTGGCAATTTTGACGCTTAGCCAAAAACTCCGTTGTGTCTTTCTTCATGCCAGACCACCAATAAATTCTCTCCAAATCTCGGTACATCTTGGTCACACCTGGATGAATGGAATATCGCGAGCCATAGGATTCTGTCAACAATTTTTGAATCAAGTCATTGACTCGAGGAACACAAATCCTTTCTTTGAAACTGAGCACACCTTCCACATCAAGAGTGGTGTCTTTTGCCTTACTAATCACAGTCTTCTTTCTAAGCTCATTCAAATTTTCATCCTCAAACTGTTTGGCCTTGATCTCCTCAATGAACGTGGCCCTAACCTCAATTCAAGCTAACACCCCACCCTTTTTTAAGATGCTCAACTACATGAATTTAGACTCTAAGGTCTGGATTTCCTTAGCCAAAGGTCGCTTAGTTACACTCAAGCAAGCTAAACTACCCATACTCACCGCTTTTCGACTCAAAGTGTCAGCCTCTGATATAACCTTTGTCACGACTCAGACCATCGTGATTGGCACCTACACTAACCTTCCGGTGGGAGAACCACTACTACAACCCAAACTAACAAACTAAACCAAAAACTAAGGCATTAAAGGATACAGAAGAAGATTTAAATGTCTAAGAAATGGAATATAGGGAGTTCCCATAAACTCTAAACAAAAGTCTAATCAAAACAAATATGGAATTATACCTAGAACCTGAAAGTCAATGTACCAAAACATCTAAAGTTCAACAAGTCTAAGAAAATGGGTACAACCCAATTAAACATAAGAAATCCTAATGCACTAGTCTAAGTATAAAATGGGGACATAAACGAAAAGAGAACTCATGGAAACCTGGAAGAACTAGCTTACACCTGAATTTGAACGATCACTGATCTTCTTAACGAGGTCTCTCAATAGTCGCCGGAAGATGCCATGTGCTTAACAATGAAAGAGCAAGTGCAATATCAATACACAACCACCGTGTACTGGTAGGATCACACAACTATCCCACTAAGTGCACCATACATAAGCAATTACAACATAATAATAACATGTATACACCGAACAAATACAATATCAATATCATTTACGATTAACGATCAAGTTCACAATTATCAAATTACACACTTATGTCAAGTCAATGGTCCTCTCACGGAACCTACACCAAAACTGTTTGTGTACCGGTAAGTGGTACAAGTTCCAAGTTAGTGTGTCAGATCGTGACACCTGTTCCAATATTTATGCCGGTACATGGCAACCGATCCTTGTTAGTGTGTGGGAACACAACAACTAATCCATTCAACTAGCCACAAGCACAATCATAATCACAATCACAAGCATATTCTGATAATCATACAATCAATTAATGATTCATGGCATTCAATCATTCAACTATCCTCATTTATAATTTGTGTAATGAATAATACAACATTCGCATACATACATGCATCATAATGAAGCAAGAACAAACATATATCACACAACATGAAATCACAACCATCACCTACTTCGAACAAAGCTTGAATCCCCTAAGAAACTTGATTCTTCCCCTTCCGAATTATTTCTGCTTGTTCTTGTCTACAAACAATCATAATAATACGACGATCAATAAATAAGATCCAATTACCCAGATTCTAACCAATAATATCAACCCTAGATCAAACCCAGATTAGGGCTTTTTCCACCATAATTTTCATATCAAACCCCCCCTCCCCATCGATAATTAACCACTAGTTTACATTCTATGAATCAAAAAATTGATTCGGGGAGTTAAAACCTTACCTTTAGCCTTGAGAATGTTGGAAAAGGGTCAAGAACTCGTTTGGGATTGTCTTCTAACTCTCAAAATTGAAAAGTGCAGAAGAAAATGATTTTGGGGCTTATTTCTAACTTAAATTGCGACCGTCCCGCTATGGTGGTCCCCAGCCCACCACAATGGCTTGCATAGATACATAATATAAAATTTAAAGCTCCAAACCCCCATTTCAAAACACACTTTCATCCCACGACAGTCACAAAATACCTTGTAACGACCTGATTTCCGTTGTTATGGAAATTCCAAAGGGGAAACAATTGGCCCCCAGAAAGCTTTTTTGTAGTAATTTGAGATTTCCTAACCTAGTCCAGATTTGGACAAAATTGGAGTTAGTGAGGTCTAGGGAAATCTAGTAACAATTGGGTGATATATTTATGAATTTGATCACATGAGTGGTTCGATAACTCATTAAGGAACCCGTACAACTTTACATAATTGAATTCGGGTGAGAAGAACTCGCGAAACTAATCTTAGTATGAACGGGTATTTGGTACGTACCATGGTATGATGGTGTGTTGTGAAATAGGGATTTTGGAATTCTTTAAAGAGCTCACTGGTTCGTGCAAGCTGCCTTAGCGGGGCTTTTTGTCGCTCTAGCAAGGCCGCTGCAGCGGGGGTGAGAGACTTTATGGCGGGTTTGACGCGACTTAAGCTCGTTAATAAACCCCTAAACAACCTTATTATGCACTTTTTGATTTTTAGAGCTAAATAATGAACCCCAGATGACTCCAACCCATTTTTACCATTCTTCAGGCTAAATGTAATATTTTCACTCTCCGAATCCATTTTCCGATCAGTAGAACATAATAGAATGCATAAATATTGATGGGGGATGGTTTTGTTATAGATTCTATGGTGGAAACAACCTTAAATTGGATAATTGGGATCATGGGTTTGATCTAGGGTACATAGAATTGTTAGTAATTCGGGTAGTTACTGATTGTTTATTGATTACCGTATTATTTTGATTGTTTGTAGACCAAGAACAAGCGGAACGAATTCAGAAAGGGAATTATCAAGTTTCTTAAGGTTACAAGCTTGCTTCGAGGTAGGTGATAGTTGTGATTTCGTGTTGGTGTGATATATATTTGTATTTTCTCATTATAATGCATGTATGTATGGGTTCCGTGAGAGGACCATTGAATTGTGTTGTGTATCTACTTGTGATGATTACGTTCGTATCTAATGATGATTGATATTGGAAGATTGTATGTTGCTCTAAATTGATAACCTATGTGTATTATGGAGAATGTGGGATGCTACATTAATCTTGAAAAGATGACTAATATTATATATGCTCGGTATATGCCTATTTTATAATGTTGTGGTTACTTGTATGTGTTTCACTTATTGGGATAGTCATCCTACCAGTACACTGTGTTTGTGTACTGATACTGCACTTGCTTGTCCTTTTTTGAGTACCAGAAATCTTCAGGCGACTATTGATAGACCTCAGCTAAGTGACTATTGAGTATGACCGGATTCAAGGGTGATCTAGTTCTTTCAGGCTGACATGGATCTTTCTTGTTTAAGGTCACTCTTTTTGGACTTAGACTTTTGTTTAAGGTGTTGTTTAGCTTCGAGGTTGTACCCCTTGTTCTTAGACTTGTCGTTGGTAGAGTTTTGGTACAATGACTTTCAGGTTCTAGGGGTTGTTCTTCCACATTAGTTGGTTAGTTGTTTGTTAAAACCTTGGAGTATATGGGGACTCTATTTTTATATCATTTAAACCTGCTTTCGTATCTTTAAATGCCTTAGTTTTCATAAAATTTGATAGTTTGGGTTGTAGTAATGGTTCTCCCACCGGAGGGTTAGTGTGGGTGCCAATCACGATAGTCTGGGTCGTTAAAAAGTTGGTATCATAGCCCTAGGTTCATTGATCTCATTGTAATAAAATGAGTCTAGTAGATTCTGGTGGAACGGTATGATGACGTCTGTACTTTTCTTCGAGATGCTATAGGACATTAGGAAAAACTCTTTTCTTTCTACTCCTTCTTGCTATGACTTGAATCCAATTGGTATCTAGGTGATACAAATTATTATCTTTCCTCCTTCACTCTATGGTCCGAAATAGAGCAACAAAAGTGGTAACACCATCAATAGCAAGAGAGGAAGTGTATAGACTACCAGCAGTTGAATAGGGTCACCATTCAGAACAAGTATCCATTTCCTCAAATAGATGGCCTTTTTCACCAATTGCAAGTTGCATCAGTTTTCTCTAAGATTGATTTAAGGTCTTGTTACCATCTGTTAAAGATTGAGACGGTTAAAAATGGTGTTTGACCAAGTTCTGTGATTGAAATTAGCAGTTTTGTGGGGCTAGCTAGCTACTATTATCGTTTGTGGTATGAGTTGAGTCCAATTGGTATCTCTCGATTCCAATTAGTACCTCAACGAAGCTAACTAGACGTCGTAGTCCCAGCTGAAGGGACACAAGCAAGTTAATTGGAACTGAGAAGATTCCAATTGGTATCTCGCCTTAGGGGCCGTATAAGGCATAGATGATTAGTAACGATCGTGTATGTAATGAACCAATTAAAGAATTTGGACTTATCTGTAGGTTGTAACTGCTTGAGTATCGTGAAACTTTTTGTGAAAAGAAAGTCATCACGAGATCAGGTGTAAGGGTCTAGATAAATTACAATGTGGTTCGTAAGTGAGACATCTGAACATGTGTTGCGACCAACTGATAATCGTGTAAGAGTCTGGGTATATACTGGGGATGTGTGGGTTATGGTGTTGGATTAATGAGAATGAGTTGGATTATGTATCGTTGGATTGACTCGGGGTAGACAATGATTGTCCTAGTTCAAAGGATTATCCTAAATTGCTCAGTAAAGCTGAAAATCGTTGGGAAATTTAGAAAAGAGAAGAACCCCAGAAAAAATTATTGCCTGGGTTCTGTTTCCGTTTTGGCCGCTGGGGCATGACTTTTCCCACCAAGGTGAAGCCGCCAGTGTGGGATTCCTTCCGCCAGAGCGGGACAGGGTGAGATAGAATCTCAGCCCTATCTCCCATATTTTTCTAGTCACAATTATGGACCCCAAATTGTAACCAAACTAACCCATGCGATCTAATTCAGTGTTCGATAATCCAAAATAAGTTATAAGGTTTGTTAAAATTGTGGAGAACCTGGACATATGAGGAGGAAATTAGCAATGCTGTGGAGGGCAGGGAAATGGTAATGCAGGTAGAGGAGTAGTGGAGCCAAGCAATGAGGTTGTCCGTCAAGAGGACAAGACTCAGTTTTATGTTTTTTCGGGTAAGACCAAGTTTGAGGGTGTGATGCAGTGGTCACAAGAGCGACTCTTGTCTGTGCCTGGATGGCTATTGTTTTTGTTGATCCAATTCTACTTATTCGTATGTGTCAGTTCAATTGCCTTGGTATTTGATGTGGTTTGTGATATACTTGATGCCCCCATCCATATTTCTACCCCAATTAAAGAGTCAGTCATAGTCATCCATGTATATCGTCTTGTCCTGTTCTGTTTATGGATTTTTCAGAGTTGGGTTGATTTGGTTATGCTGGATATGACTGACTAGCTATAATCTTAGGCATAATTTGGTTGTCCCCCTATTATACCGAGCTTAATTGTAATACTAAGTCGGTAACTTTAGAGAACTTTGGTAGGGAAATATTAAAGTGGGAAGGGGTGTACAAGCCTAAGCTAGCTAAGATCATATCCTCCATTCGGGCGAGGAAACTGGTAGGGCAGGGTCGTTTGACTTATTTGGCTCATGTTTGGGATGTTGAGGTTGAGTCTACCTCTATTGAGTCTATTCCTATGGTGTCAGAATTGAGAGAGCTTAAAGTTCAAATCCAAGGGCTTCTTGATAATGGTTTCATCCTTCCTAGTGCTTCCCCGTTGGGTGCTCCTGTCTTGTTTCTTAAGAAGAAGGAGGGTACTATGAAGACTGGTGATTTTACCTTAAGCCATAAATGAGTGGATTGATGCCAGAATGACAAGCTTATGGATAAGGAAGGTCCCAATGAGTATACTTGGGTGAAGGAAATTGAAATATTTTAGGAAGAGAGTGCATATAAATTGGGTTAGTCCTCTGAATTTGATGAGAATACCTTAGTTTGAGGTGTTGTGTTGATGAAAGGTTGGCTTCGTAGTGATAGTCATAGTTGACTGAGCGTAATGGTAATAAGAGTTCGTGATGGATTGTGATGGGATGAAACTATATAATAAAATTATAGGTTAAGCAAATTTTTGTATAATAATCATGACTTGCGAGTATATAAGGTTGTGGTTTCCTAATATTTGGTTAGTAACATGGTTGTATGGAAAGTTTTAATAGATAGTGAGGCACCATTCAAATATGAATAAAAGAGCTAAAGTCATAACAAAGAAAAATAGTGGGATATAGTACAGACTTTAGAGAGAGGCGAGAGCAATAATATTTTATCTGATTGCAAAGGACTTGAGAAAGAAGTGTAGATACATTAGCTCGAGTGTGATGATAAGTGTTTTGGTTTTGTTTTTGAGTTTAGTAATGAGTACGATGGAATTCTAGCGAAGGATATTGTAAGATCGATGGATATGTGATAAATGATAAGCGAAGATCCATGAATTCATAAAAATCTTCAAGGTACAAGCTAATGTTGATAGATAAGGGTATTGTGTTATATGATTGAATTTACAATTCATCTTTTTCATTGTAAGTCTACATTCGTGGTGAGATATGTTGTCAAGGTATGAATTGGCAAGGTGAGAAATGATCAATTGTACCCAATATTGAGCATTTGAAAGGACTTACACCTGGGTTGAGTCATAAAGTTTTTTACTATTGATTGTTAAGTACCTAAGAAATGTTTCATTTTAAAAAGTGTTGGGTTATAATAAGTTAAATGGTCGAAGTGTTATGAAGGTTGCTAGTATTGTGAGTATGATTCACTAGCTATGCTCTCGTGTGTTTTGACTTTTGTGGGTGGATACCTAGTGGTGGATCAGGGGTACCAAATCCTGCGATGTTCTCTTGGTTGAATGGGAAGATTGGAAAAAATTGGTTATTTCGAATGACATAATCGGTGTTTTCTTGGAGTTGTTAAAGTATTTTAGTGGTTCGATATGTACCACTTGCTTATGAGAGTTTATATAGGAGGTATCATGTGTAATTATGGTTGTCCGACAATCTTAACATTCATCTAGTCGTCGAGGTCATGTATTGATTGTGTGTGGTTGAATGTAGGGATCATTGGGTCCAATTCTACTGTTCTTAAAAGGTAATCTACAATTGCAAAATCAAGCTTCTCGATAGTGTTGTTAGAGGGTTTGTATGCTTGGGCATATCCCTCGATTAGTATCGGATGTCTAAAGACCAGAATTTTGTAACTTAAGCTCATAGTAATTTATGTTGTGAGAAGGAGATGTTGACAAGAACTATGATTATTGGGTATTATTAGTGTGTATTGGTTGATTTTGGTTCACTTCTAATTGTGGCGAGATTTGAATGAAGATTTTATCATGGTTATGTGAGAAAGGATTCGTCCCGATGTTTGTGTCAAAGTCCTTGATAACATGTTGCAGACATGTGTACGATCAACTTTGGTGGTTATTTGGCATCGTTTTTATGTTAGTTAAGTTTACATACATTAATAATAATCACTCGAGTATTGTGATGATTTCATTGAGGCATTTTATGGGAGTAAGTGTAGGTATTGAATTGGTTGGTTTGGGGATGTAGATTATATCATAAAGTGTGACTCAGTATTGTTAAAGAAGACCTTCGGTATAAGGAAGAA
Organism: Solanum lignicaule; assembly: GCA_029582545.1. Taxonomy (NCBI): domain Eukaryota; kingdom Viridiplantae; phylum Streptophyta; class Magnoliopsida; order Solanales; family Solanaceae; genus Solanum; species Solanum lignicaule. The sequence continues at coordinate 41,562 of JAJOOF010001503.1, read as the reverse complement.
CCAATTGAAATTCTTGATCATGATGTCCGGAAGCTAAGGACATGCGAGACAAGTATCCCCAGTAATCCGACGTTCAGATACTACTCTACACTTACTAAACCAGTCTTTCCTAGTTGATCACTCGGGGACGAGTGATGGGTAAATTGGTACCTATTGTAACGACCTGATTTTCGTCGTTATGGAAAAGCTAATAGGGAAATAATTGGGGCCAGAAAACTTTTTCGTAGTAACTTGAGATTTCCTAACCTAGTCCAAATTTAGACGAAATTGGATTACTGAGGTTTAGGAAAATCTGGTAACAATTGGGTGATGTATTTATGAATTTGATCACATGAGTGGTTAGATAACTAGTTAAGGAACCCGTACGACTTTACGGAATTGAATTAGGGTGAATAGAACTCCCAGAACTGCTCTTAGCGTGAACGGGTATTTTCTGAGTGTCATGGGATGATGGTGAGTTGTGAAATGGGGATTTTGGAATTCTGTAAAGAGCTCACTGGTTTATGCAAGCCGCCTTGGCGGGGCTTTTTGTCGCTCCGGCGGGGCTGCTGCAGCGGGGTGAGGGCCATTGTTGTGAGCTCGACGCCACTTAAGCTCGTTAATAAACCCCTAACGACCTTATTATGCATGTTTCAACTTTAAGAGCTAAAAAACGAACCCAGACGACTCCTAGCCATTTTCTTGAGGCTAAATGTAATCTTTTCACTCCCCGAATCCGTTTTACGATATGTAGAACGTAATAGAATGGATAAATATTTATGGGGGAGGGTTTTGTAATAGATTCTATGGTGGAAACAACCCTAAATTGGATAATTGGGATCATGGGTTTGATCTAGGGTTCATAGTATTGTTAGTAATTCACGTAATTAGCAATTGCTTATTGATTCTCGTATTGTATTGATTGTTTGTAGACCAAGAACAAGAGAAACGAATCCACAAAGGGAAGGATCAAGTTTCTTAGGGTTTCTAGCTTGTTTCGCGGTAGGTGATAGTTGGGATTTCATGTTGTTGTGATATATGTTTGTAATTGCTCATTATAATGCATGTATGTATACGAATGTTGCATTATTGATCACCATAATGGTAAATAAGGATAGTTGAATAATTGTATGCCATGAATCATCTATTGTTGTATGATTGTGAGAATATACATTGTGATTGTGAATGTGGTTTGTTGAATGGGTGGGTGTCACGATCTGACACACTAACTGGGATCAATTATTACGTTCCGGCATAAATATGGGATCGGTTGACACGTTCCGGTAGAAATATGGGATCGGTTTCCACGTTCCGGCATAAACATTGGATTGGGTACCACGTTCTGGTATGCTAACAGTTTGGGTGTGGGTTCCATGAGAGGACCATTGAATTGGGTTCTGTGAGAGGACCATTGAATTATGTTGTGTATCTACTTGTGATGATTACGTTCATATCTAATGATGATTGATATTGGAAGACTATATGATGCTCTAAATTGATAACCAATGTGTATTATGGAGAATGTGGGATGCTACATTAATCCTAAAAAGGTGACTAGTATTATATATGTTCAGTATATGCATGTTTTATAATGTTGTTGTTACTTGCATGTGTTTCACTTATTGGGATAGTCGCATGATCATACCAGTACACTGTGGTTATGTACAGATACTGCACTTGCTTGTTCTTTGTTGAGTACAGGGCATCTTTCAGCTAAGTGACTATTGAGCGTGACCGGATTCAAGGGTAAGCCAGTTCTTTCAGGTTGCCATGGATCTTTCTTATTTAAGTCCACTCTTTTCGGACTTAGACTTTTATTTAATGTGTTGTTTAGTTTCGGGGTTGTACCCCTTGTTCTTAGACTTGTCATTAGTAGTGTTTTGGTACAATGACTTTCCGGTTCTAGGGGTTGTTCTTCCGCATTAGTTGGTTAGTTGTTTGTTAAAACCTTGGAGTTTATAGGGACTCCATTTTTTATTGTCATTTAAACCTACTTCCGTATCTTTAAATGGCTTAGTTTTCATAAAATTTGTTAGTTTGGGTTGTAGTAATAGTTCTCCCACCGGAGGGATAGTGTGGGTGCCAATCACGACGGTCTAGGTCGTGACATACCCGTTCACACTAAGATCAATTGCAGGAGTTCTATTTGCCCGAATACAATTCTGTAAAGTCGTACAGGATCCTTGACGTCTTAGCTATCTACTCATGTGATCAAAATCATAATTAGATCATCCAATTGCTACCTTATTTCCCTTGACCTTACTGACTCCGATTTCATCCAAATTTGTACTAGGTTGGGAAATTCCAGGTTACTGCGAAAAAGTTTTCCGGCCCAAAAATTTTCCCCATTGGCTTTTCTATAACGACGGAAACAGGTCGTTACATATAATTTATGAAACATAATTATACATTTTTTATTACTGTGATATCAAGGCTAGCTTTTGCAGATCTCGACTAATTCCACGAGAAACTTTCCATCTCCCACCAACAATAGGTCAACATATCCACCATAGCTATAACTTTTTTGGAAGAATCAATTATTATTTATTATATATTATTTTTATTTCTTAATGGCGAAGATTCATTTGAAATGAACATATCTAGTTCATTGGTTGTTCCTGCAAATATTTTTAATCACTTTAGAGATTTGTCTTATAAAATTTTAATTTCTTTAACACCAATAAAAATAGTAATTCATTTTAGGTAATACATTTGATACCTTCCTTTGTAGATTCGAAAAAATAGAATATCATGATAGGGCAAGAAAAAAGGAGACATAGCAAAGGAAACATATGATTATATCAGTTGGGAGGATCATCTCCTACTTGCCCTTGAAGTTTGACGCTGGAATTTTTAAAAGAATATAGAGTAAGAAATCATATTTTTAAGATAAATTTGAGAATCAAACATAATGTTCTAAGAAGGAATCTTAAAGGTAGGATTTCTGATCCTAAATTTTCTCCAACTTTGTTCAAACGTCAAATTTCAAGGGCAAGCAGGAGATGATCCCCCAACTATCGTCATGTAATTCCATACTCACTAATATACCATTGTGTTCCTAAGCTATGTCTCTTTTTTTCTTGCCCTTTCATGCTATTCTATTTTTTTTATCTAAAAAAAAAGACATCAAACGTATTACCTAAAATGAATCACTATTGTCATTGGTATTAAATAAAGTTAAATTTTATAGTGAAAATATCTTAAATGATTAAGAATATCTGCATGAACCTATTCAGAAAATTCCATAAAATCAACATATCTTGCTCTTTGGTTGTTCATGCGGATATTCTTAAACACTTTAGAGATTTTCCCTATAAATTTAATTTTATTTAACAATAATGAAAATAGATATTGATTTTAAGTAATACATTTGATGTCTTCCTTTGTAGATTCCATAAAATAGAATAACATGATAGGGCAAGAAAAAAAGGAGACATAGCAGAAGAACAAAATGATATATTAGTAAGTATAGAATTACTTGATAATATAGTTGGGGCATCATCTCGTGCTTTCCCTTGAAGTTTGTTGTTGGAACAAAGTTTGAAAAAATTAGGATTAGAAATCCTACCTTTAAGATTCTTGCTTAGAATCTTACATAAGGTTCTAAGCAAGAATTTTAAAGGTAGGTTTTCTGATCCTAAATTTTCTCAAACATTGTTCCAACTTCAAACTTCAAGGGCAAGTAGAAGATGATCCCCCCAACTATATCATCTTGTAATTTTATTCTCACTAATATACCTTGTGTTCCTCTACTATGACTCATTTTTCTTGCCCTATCATGCTATTCTATATTTTGGAATCAACAAAAGTAGTCATTAAGAATATTACCAAAAATGAGTTGCTAATTCCATTGGTGTTAATAAAATAAAACTTTATCGGGAAAATCTGTTGAGTGATTAATAATATCGGCAGGAACATATTCAGAAAATTCCATAAAACTTCTTAAAATCTTATCCCAATAATTCATTATGTGAAGACTTTATCCTATGGCGTTCAACTTTTGAGCTCATGTAATGGATTTAATCTCCTTGACTTTGATGATATTATGATTTACAATATTTTTAATCCGATTACTACAGCGCACCGACCAATACATACCATACGTAGAGTCTACAAATAAATTTGGTAATACATGTCTAGATATTGATTACCCAAAATTGTGATTTACTCGCTTGCTGAATAAAAAAAATTAGATTTATATTTTGAAGAGGTTTTGGATGAATATGTGTAAATGCGACGTTTTCGTTATATTGATTGTCTTTATCTAAGACGCGAAGGTCTTAATTCTCTCCATCTAAGAAGCAAAGTTGCTACCTCATTCATGACAATAAATTATATACACTATCACTTAAAGATTAACACTAATAGCATAAACTCTTATAATTTCAATAAAACTTACTGCTAAAATAATTTGTTGATTCAAAGCTAAACAATTCTCTATCATATTAAGAATTCACTCCTGGCTAACCTGAACTTAAGCAGTAGACTACCCATAATGGAAAGACATCCTATTAAATTTAAATTACATAAAGATATAAAACATATTTATTAATTAAAAATTGTTATTTTTCCTTGTTGTTAACTCTTCCAACATTAAATGTTCATCAGCAACTAGGGATGGCATTGGGGCAGGCGGATGCGGGGTGGGTTTAAAGAAATAGGGGCGAGGCTGGGAGAGGCGGGGTGGGGTGGGTTTAAGGTTATGCGAGGCAAAGAGAGATGTGAGGCAGGTTGAAGTGCTTTTTTCAAAAACCTAATGCGCAGAGAGGTGTATTGCCGGTCTAGGCGGTTTTATGTGGGTTTATATGTGTTTAAACTTAATTTTAACTTTTTACATGTTATAAGAGTCATAGAACATTATCCATTAAGATAGTTTCTTTAAAATTTCTAAATATCAAAGATAGTAAATGAAAATGGTTCAATCAAAACTACTACTATTCTAACATGCTTCCCAATTGACCTCTAAAAATATATTTTTAAGTCATTGTATATTAAATTAATACAACTTAATAAAAAATGAATTTTTTTTATGAATTTTATTTTTACTATCAAACAGAAGTAGAAAGATAAAATACTAAAAAAATTATGCGGGAAGATTTATGCGGGTGGGTCTATGCGGGGAAAGGTGGGGTAGATTGAAACTGAAAAAATGTTATGCAGGGGTTGATTAAAAAATATCGGGTTAAGCTCAATCTGCCACCACCCCACATCGCCCAATTTTCATCCCTATCAACAACAAGAAATGAAAATTTCACTTTTACAAAATGATAACTTTATGCCAAATAAGTAACCCACACTTGACAATCAATTTTAACCATTTAAAACAAAAATTCATATCAAATTACATGTATTAGTCAACAAGCAAAGTAAAAACTGGACCTTTATGTCAAGATAACGTCTTCTGAAACTTGATTGATCAAGAAATAAACCTTGATCGATTTGAAACCCTCAATAGATCGAACGCCATGAAGAAGAATATGAAGTGTACACGGTGAAGAAAGGTTGTTATTTTATGTGTTTGACGATTATGTTATGGTGGGGTTTCCTAATCAAAGTTATGGTTTTATTTCATGTTCACGGGTGCTTAACAATCTTAACCAAATTGATTTTTTCTTCTATCTATTTATTCATGAATTGTGGTAATTACATGCTTTTGAGTTAAATTCCTATGAACCCATGCAAGCCCCATGAATTTTAGACTATGAGCTCATGATTAAGTATAGGAACTATGAATTATGAATTTATGAAGATATTCATGTCCTTTCTATGTAATTGATATGAATGATTTGAGGTTGATTTAAGTAAAGAATCAATGTTGTTGTTGTGAAAGGTTATTCTCACATGAAGAATTCATAGGGTTGAATGATTTTCTAAACTAAATTTAAATCAAGACTTAGGAGTCAGTCTAATATGAACTCTAGCTTGGATTGACTACTTAATTGTACCTTTCCATGAATAATAATGATGATTATGATTAATGACTATTCCCTAGAATTTATGCTTAGAACCGAGTGGCCTATTGGCGAGTACCCATGTTGCATAACTATGTGTCACCATAGGTTTGTCTTAGATAGACATTAGCTAGTGGATCCACTTTAGCTCAAGTTTATGGTTCTTACCTTTGAAATTAAGTACATATCTTTTCAGTATGGATAGACACCGGGTTCCATGTTATAGTTCACATGGTCTGTGTAGGTTAATGGTCAACTTCCAGCAATAATAAACTAAGGCTACTTTCTAAAAGTATCTAAAATGTGTATTAAATATGTTTAACTTGCATCACCATGATTATGACTTAATTTTTTAAAATGTTAATTTATGATTTAGTTTGGTCATTGCATGCCATATAAAGTCTTTTTAGCATGATTTCATAACTCGTATGCATTACTATCATACTTAGTACATTTCATATACTAATGCATACTTGTTCCTACATTCTTTCACTAATGTAGGGTTCGACACTCCTATTCCACAAACTCATGGCTAGTTGATTCTTTTGAGCTATTGAACATTGGTGAGTCCTCATGTTTCGAGGATAGAGACTCTTTTATTGCTTTGTTTCATTTTCATTTCGGACTTGTATGTGATATATGGGATACGTCCCCATCACTTTCCTTATGATTTATTAGATGACTTTGAGATTTATGTCAGACTTCCACTTTTTCAAACTCTTTCTAATATAAAACTGTCTTTCAATTCATTTAAATTTTATTATCTTGTATGATGTATGATAAGTGGCTTGCATAGGGTCTTTCAAGGTTCTGTACGCCATGTTACGCCTAGGATATACGTTGTGTCATATGCAACTTTGTATCAGAGCCCAATGTTTAAAAAAGTCGTAGGAAGTCTTTAAACAACATCAAAAAAAGGTTTGTTCATAAGTGTGAAGCATGCCACATATATGAATGAGAAGTTATAGGATGGTTAGAAAACTCGATTTCTTTCATTACTCTAAAAGTCGTACGATAGAGTGTAACTCTATATGTCTCTCTGCTAATCCTTATCCGATGCTTTTCATGATATGGCCCCTCGAAGAGCATACATTAGGAGGAATGATAATGTGGAGCGGGAAGATCCTCAAGCTTCTCAAGAATCTCCTCAAGTTCTGGTATACGTTGTGTCATATGAAACTTTGTATCAGAGCCCAAGGTTTAAAAAAGTTGTACGAAGTCTCTAAACCACATCAAGAACAGTCTTGTTCATAAGTGTGAAGCATGCCACATATATGAATGAGAAGTTATAAGATGGTTAGAAAACTCGATTTCTTTCATTACTCTAAAAGTCGTGCGATAGAGTGTAACTCTATATGTCTCTCTCCTAATCCTTATCTAATGCTTTTCATGAAATGGCCCCTCGAAGAGCATACATTAGGAGGAATCAGAACGTGGAGCGGGAAGCTCCTCAAGCTTCTCAAGAATCTCCTCAAGTTCTGGTCGACCCTTTCGCTGAACAAGTGACTGATGCGAAGTTTAGAGTTGCCTCTTAAGTGTTGGCTCAAGTCAATAGTGATTCTTTGGTCCCCGTGAACCCAAATGTGGGTACGATGACAACTAGAGTGAGGGACTTCTCTAGGATGAATCCTCAGAAGTTTGATGGTTACAAAGTCGAGGAACATCCTCAAAAGTTCATTGAGTAGGTATTTAAGGTGTTGATGATCATGCGAGTGATGTCGGTGTCGATATAGATATTGATGATATGTCTTTCTATGAAGGTTATATGTTTTCATGAGGTCAAACCTTGCATGTGTATTTAAGAATATGATACATGAAATAAGTTAAGCAGTGCTCTAAAGGAAATTAATCATTGAATTAAATTCGTCACTAAATTAATTTATTGATTAGTATCTTTAATTTTTACATGGGGAATTAGATAAGGTGTTTCATGGGGAATATCATAATATAATTGAAGGAGTGTATTTACAAATTTCTAGTGGAATGATTAGTAATATATCCAGGTAAGAATAATTCAAATTAATTATTAGAAGTTAATTTCATAATAGGAAGTCACAACAATTAATATTGAACACATCTGTCGCACGTGTATTACAAGTTATTTAGTACAAGATTATGAATAATATCATAAAATTATTGAAACACATTTTTTGTAACTAAAATTAAATTCATAAAATGTAAATTCATGAATATTATACTTTAACAAGTAAAAATTGCTTCAAAAACGACTGACGACGCAGTTTGTTTTCCTAAAAATGATAGAAAAGCAACACTATTAGTTTCATCTCTTTTGCACTCGTCACTTTTCAAAAACATATGGACTACGTGATTTCTTCCTCTCTTTTCATAAAAAAATACCTCTTTCTTAAGTGACGGACATAACGTCACAATCAAAGTAACACATTTATGAAATATTATTTTACTAAAAAATTTCATTAATCTTATGGTATTATTCAGAATTTATACAAAAACTAACTTGGAATACACTTATATCAAACATGTAACATACATGTTCAATACATAGTTTATGAAACAACCTTATGCATTTTTTATGACCGTGATGTCCAGGCTAACTTTTGCACAGCTCGACTAATTCCATGAGATACTTGCCACCTTCCACCAACAATAGGTAACCATATCCACCAAAGCTATAAATTTTTTGAAGAATCAATTATTATTTGTTATCTATTAATCACTTTAGAGATTTGTCTTATAAAATTTTATTTTATCTAACACCAATGAAAATAGTAATTCATTTTATGTAATACATTTGATACCTTCCTTTTTAGATTCGAAAATAATAGAATAGCATGATAGGGTAAGAAAAAAGCAGAGATAGCAGATGAAACAAAATGATTATATCAGTTAGGGGGATAATCTCCTACTTTCCCTTAAAGTTTGACGTTGAATTTTTTTTTTAAAAACTTTAGAGTTAGAAATCCTATTTTTAAGATAAAGTCTAAGAATCAAACATAAGGTTCTAAGAAGGAATCTTAAAGGTAGGATTTCTGATCCTAAATTTTTTCAAACGTTGTTCCAATGTCAAACTTTAAGGGCAAGCAAGAGATGATCCCCCAACTATCGTCATGTAATTCCATACTCACTAATATACCATTGTGTTCTTCAGTTATATCTCTTTTTTCTTGCCCTATCACGCTATTCTATTTTTTGAATCTAAAAAAGAAGACATCGAGCGTATTACCTAAAATGAATAACTATTGTCATTGGTGTTAAATAAAGTTAAATTTTATAGTGAAAACATTTGAAGTGATTAAGAATATCTGCATGAACCTATTCAGAAAATTCCATAAAATCAGCATATCTAGTTCTTTGGTAGTTCATGCGGATAATTTGAATCACTTCAGAGATTTGCACTCAAAATTTAATTTTATTTAACAACAATGAAAATAGATATTGATTTTAAGTAATACATTTGATGTCTTCCTTTGTAGATTCCATAAAATAGAATAACATGATAGGGCAAGAAAAAAAGGAGACATAGCAGAAGAACACAATGATATATTAGTAAGTATAGAATTACTTGATAATATAGTTGGGGGGATCATGTCGTGCTTTCCCTTGAAGTTTGTTGTTGGAACAAAGTTTGAAAAAATTAGGATCAGAAATCCTACTTTTAAGAATCTTGCTTAGAATCTTACAAAAATTTCTAAGCAAGAATTTTAAAGGTAGGTTGTCTTATCCTAAATATTCTCAAACATTATTCCAACTTCAAATTACAAGGGCAAGCAAAAGATGAACCCCCTAATTATATCATCATGTAATTTTATTCTCAATAATATACATTGTGTTCCTCTGCTATTACTCATTTTTCTTGCCCTATCATGCTATTCTATATTTTGGAATCAACAAAAGAAGACAGTAAATATATTACCAAAAATGAGTCGCTTTGGTGTTAGTAAAATAAAATTTTATCGGGAAAATCTCTTAAGTGATTAATAATATCGGCATAAACTTATTTAGAAAATTCCACAAAATTTCCTTAAACCTTATCCCAAAAATTCATTATGTGACTACTTTATCCTATGGCGTTCAACTTTTCAACTCATGTAATGGATTTAATATCTTTGACTTTGATGATAGTATGATTTACAATATTTTCAATCCGATTACTATAGTGCACCAATACATACCATACTTAGAGTCTAGAAATAAGTTTGGTAATACATGTCTAGCTATTGATTACCTGAAATTATGATTTACTCGTTTGTTGAATCAAACATTTAGATTTATATTTTTAAGAGGGTTGGGTGAAAATATGTAAATGCAACATTTTCGTTTTATGAACTGTCTTTATCTAAGATGCGAAGGTTTTAATTGTCTTCATCTAAGAAGCAAAGTTGCTATCTCATTCATGATGATAAATTATACACTCTCTCACTTAGAGATTAACACTTAGAGCATAAACTCTTATAATTTAAATGAAACTTAGGGCTCAAATAATTTACTGATTCAAAGCTAAAGAAAACTCTATCATATTAAGAATTCACTCCTGGCTAACATGAACTTAGGTAGTAGACTACCCCTAATGGAAAGACATCCTATTAAATTACGTAAAGATATTAAACATATTTATAAATTTAAAATTGTTATTTTTTCTTGTTGTTAGCTCTTCCAACATTAAATGTTCATTAGCAACTAGGGATGGCATTGGGGCGGGCGGATGCGGTGCGGGGAGGGTGGGGTGGGGGTGGGGTGGGGTGGGTTTAAGGTTATGTGAGGCAAGGAGATATCTGAGCCGGGTTGAAGTGGTTTTTTTAAAAAGCTAATGCGCAAAGAGGCAGATTGCGGGTCTAGGCGGTTATATGTGGGTTTATGTGGGTTCAAACTTAATTTTAACTCTTTACATGTTATAAGAGTGATAGAAAATTATCCATTAAGGTAGTTTCTTCAAAATTTCTAAATGTCAATAGTAAATGAAAATGGTTCAATCAAAACAACAACAATTATAACATGCTTCCCAATAACCTCTAAAAACAATTTTTTAATTCATTATATATTAAATTAATACAACTTAATAAAAAATGAATTTATTTTTATGAATTTTATTTTTACTATCAAACATAAGTAGAAAGATAAAATATTAAATAAAATTATGCGGGAGAATTTATGCGGGGTGGGTCTATGTGGGGCAAGGTGGAGCAGGTTGAAATTGATAAAAATGTTATGCGGGGATGGATTGATTAATTTTTTTTTGGGTTGAGCTCCATCCACCCCCACCCCACATCACCCAATTTTTGTCCCTATCAGCAACAAGAAATGGAAATTTCACTTTTACAAAATGATAACTTTATGCCAAATGATTAACCCACGCTTAACAGTCAATTTTAACCATTTAAAACAAAAATTCATATCAAATTACATGTATTAGTCAACAAGCAAAGTAAAAACTGGACCTTTAGGTCAAGTTGATGTTTCTTGAAACTTGATTGATCAGGAAATAAACCATGATCTTTCTGAAACTCTCAATAGATCGGAAGCCATGAAGAAGAATAGGAAGTTTACACGGTGAAGAAAGGTTGGTATTTTGTGCTTTTGACGATTTTGTTATGGTGGGGTTTCCTGATCAAAATGACGATTTTATTCCATGTTCATGGGTTCTTAACGATCTTGACCAAATTGTTTTTTTTCTATCTATTTATGCATGAATTGAGGTAATTACATTCTTTTGAGTTAAATTCATATGAACCCATGCATGTCCCATGAGTTTTAGACTATGAGCTCATGATTAAGTTTATGAACTATGAATTATGAATTTATGAAGATATTCATGTCCTTTCTATGGAATTGATATGAATTATTTGAGGTTGTTTTGAGCAAAAAATCAAAGTTGTTGTTGTGAAAGGTTATTCACACATGAAGAATTCCTAGGGTTGAAATATTTTCTAAACTAAATTTGAATCAATACTTAGGAGTCAGTCTAATATGAACTCTATCTTGGATTGACTACTTAATTGTACCTTCCCATGGATAATAAGGATGAATATGAATAATGACTATTCCCTGGAATTTATGCTTAGAACCGAGTGGACTAGTGGCGAGTACCCATCTCGCATAACTATGTGTCAGCATATGTTTGTCGTTTGTCTTAGATAGACATTAGGTAGTGGATCCATTTTAGCTCAAGTTTATAGTTCTTAACTAGGAACGTAAGGACACCTCTTTTTGGTGTGGGATAGACACCGGATTCCATGTTATAGTTCACATGGTCTATATCTATTAATGGTAAATTCCAACAACAATAAACTAAGGTTACTCTCTAAAAGTATCTCAAATGTGTATTAAATATGTTTAACTTGAATTCACCATGATTATGACTTAGGTTTTCTAAAATGTTAATTTATGATTTATTTTAGTCATTGCCTATCATATAAAGTCTTTTTTAGCATGATTTCATAACTCGTATGCATTGCTATCATTCTTAGTATATTTCATATACTAATGCGTACTTGTTCCTACATTCTTTCACTAATGTAGGGTCTGATGCTCCTATTACGCACACTCATGGCTAGTTGATCCTTTTGAGCTTTTGAACATTGGTGAGTCCTCATGTTTCGAGGATAGAGACTCTTTTATTCTTTTTGTCATTTTCATTTCAGACTTGTATGTGATGTATGGGTTACGTCCCAATCAATTTCCTTATGATATATTAGATGAATTTGGCACTTATGTTAGACTTCTGCTTTTTCAAACTCTTTATGATATAAAACTGTCTTTCAATTCATTTAAATTTTATTATCTTGTATGATGTATCATAGGTGGCTCGCGTAGGGTTTCTCGAGGTTCTATACACCATGTTACGCCTAAGGTATACGTTGGGTAATATGAAACTTTGTATCAGAGCACAAGGTTTAAAACGGTCGTAGGAAGTTGTCAATCCCCGAAGCCCAGGACATGGACACTGGACCTAGGATCACGAGTGACCCCAAGCTAACCCTTCGAGCATATCATAAGCATACTAAACTAAACTAAAGTACAGAAATACTGTGCGGAAGCTAAGTGATAAGATAATCTGAAATGATGGGGAATACCCATATTAAATCTGATTATATAAATAGTGAGAGTTTAACAATAATTGAAAAGTCAAACTCAAATGCTAAAGTTGAAACTAATTGTGTCTTAAATAAGCCTTTAAACTGACTAGAAGTACTAGGACATGCCAAAGTTAAATCTAGCAAGAACTGAAAACTAAAGACTAAAATGGAAAGATAACATGTCAACTGTCCTCGAAGAATGAGGACTCACCACTGATGTTGCTGAACTAAAGATCGGGAACCGATCTATGCGTGATCTGACTGCTAAAGGCCTGAACCTACATCACGAGAAGATGTAGTGCACAGTATGCGTCAATACTTGAAAGGTACTGAGCATGCATGATAGAGTAAAGGTGAATAATAACAAATCTGAACAAGCAATACAACAATAATAAAATCTAAACATGATAAGTATACTGTAAATACTGAACATGGCTAAACTGAATGTAATGACCAAGTTTATAACATGCTGAAACTGAATACTGAACTATACTGATAACATGGTCAATGCAATAGAATCTGATTGAAGTGTAAGGGAGCTACTAATAACCGACATAAAACCACATGAAATAAATTTGGAGTCCGATGTATACGCCCCATCGAGAGGATCCAATATACCCTGCCAGAGGTATAGAGGCATGTTGGCGTGATCACTAAAATGATGTCCACAGAGGGGACTTACAACTTACAGGGCACGTATTTCTGGAACTTGAGGGTGACTGACCCTAGTCCACTCGGTAGTAAGCTTCTCCCAAGTGATTAAGTAATTAACATTTTTATGACTGAAATGATGTAATATTGGATAACTCAAAATATTGGCATGCAAACTAACAATGCAACATTAATATACTAATAATGGACATTCGAAAGCTGAGGCATGCATGTACATATATGAAATATATGACCTAGCATGTGTAATTCGTGAACTAAAAGAACTACATAGCTAGGGTTCTGAATTTATGAAAGAATCTACACTAAAAGATATTGCATTCATGATAATCTGACTTGGATCATTCTAACAGCTAAAACCCAACAATTTCTAACACTCAAGAAACCCTAGGTCTATATAATATTAAGGGAATCAAGATTCTGACTGAAATATAGGAACCTAATAGGTGAAAAGAACCCACTAGCAAAATCCCACATACCTAGTGACTAATTCCACGGAGAAATCTTTCGATTTCAGGGCTGAAACTGATGAAAACCTGCTGCATTCTTGGATTAGGGCTTGGTCGATTCTTTCTCGTGCTGCGTTCTAAATTTCTATGTTTTTTTGGTGAATGCGTTGCTTAGGGTAGATTCTAGTATAGTTACTAGGCTAAAACTAACAAAAACTGCGTAGTTTAGGGGTTAAACGATATAGTTTGGGGGTTCAACGCATAATGAAAGGACCAAATGACCCTTGACTTAAAAGCTGTCAGGGTCACCAACGGTCCATGCTGGTCAACACTTCATCGATGACTGGGAGCTAAAGCTGGGGGTCTGATCCACGGACACGGACCACGGTCCGTGACCTGACCTATGTTTCATAGGTCCGGCCGTGGTCGACACTTAGACAAATTTCAGGGGGGTTTCTGGGGAAGGGTCGCTGGTAGGCATCCACGGACCAACATCACAGGTCGTGGGTCACCCTACGGTCCATGGGTGGCAATCGTGGGCTGTACCTGCAACTCTGAAATCTGCATTTTGGTATGCGCTAACATACGGGGTGTTACAGAAGTCTCTAAACCACGTCAAAAAGAATATTGTTCATAAGTGTGAAACATGCCACATTTATGAATGAGAAGTTATAAGATGGTTAGGAAACTCAACTTCTTTTATTACTTTAAAAGTCTTGCGATAGAGTGTAACTCTATATGTCTCTCTCCTAATCCTTACATGATATGGCCCATCAAACAACATACATTAGGAGGAATGAGATTTTGGAATGGGAAGCTCCTCAAGCTTCTCAAGAATCTCCTCAAGTTCCGATCGACCTTTTGGCTGAACAAGTGAGTAATGCCAAGTTTAGAGCTACCTTTCAATTGTTGGCTCAAACCAATAGAGAGTCTTTGGTCCTCGTGAACCTAAATGTGGGTACGGTGGCAACTAGAGTGAGGGACTTCTCTAGGATGTATCCTCCAAAGTTGAATGGTTACAAAGTTGCGGAATATCCTCAGGAGTTCATTAAGTAGGTGTTTAAGGTGTTGATGATCATGGGAGTGATGCCGGTGTCGATATAGAGATTGATGATCTGTCTTTCTGAAAAGCTTATATGTTTTCATCAGGTCAAACCTTGCAAGTGTATTTGTGAATATGATACATGAAATAAGTTAAGAAGTGCTCTAAAGGAAATTAATCATTGAATTAAATTCGTCAGTAAATTAATTTATTGGTTAGTATCTTTAATTTTAACATGAGGAATTACATAGGTGTTTAATGGGAAATATCATATTATAATTGGAGGAGTGTAATTATAAATTTCTAGTGGAATGATTAGTAATATATCCTGGTAAGAATAATTCAAATTAATTATTTGAAGTTATTTTCATAATAGGAAGTCTCAACAATTAATATTGAACACAAACGTCACACATGTATTATAAGTTATTTAGTACAAGATTTTGAGTAATAACATAAAATTATTGAAACACATTTTTTGTAACAAAAATTAAATTCATAAAATGTAAATTCATGAATATTATACTTTAACAAGTAAAAATTGCTTAAAAAATGATGGACAACTGACGAGTTCAAGATTTGGACTTATTTAGCACTTTATTTTGATAGATTTAGTGTCCTCAAATGCTTATTTTGTGCCAATAACTTATGTAGAATCCTTGATTTCTAGGTATATGGATTGTGGAACAAAGCGTGGACACTAACTTGCAAAAAGGAACAAAGCGAGCTGAAAGAAGTGTGAAAACAGAGACTGGTGATTGCCAAGTCCATTTGGAGCACCTATTGAAAATAAGGACGTCAATATCGTAGCAATGTTCTGGTTTGCAAGCCGAGGTTGCAGATCTGAGAAAGGACATGGACTATTTGAGGTCCACTAACTTGACTTCACTTCATTATTGGAGGCAGCAGATGATGTGGATGCCCCGACCAGTTCTAAGCTTCCTACCACCGGAGATGTGCCGATAGATGATGTGGAAGTTGATGAGTAAGAGGTAGAGACTGACGAGGAGCAAATTTCGGTTAGAGAGGAGAGCATCTATAGAGACTTGCCAGATCTGGAGGAGACGATTGTATAGTCGGTGATTCAGACATCGCTGACAGAGACGTCCATTGCAGGCCCTAGTGGATCGAGTGCTACTGCTATGATTTCGGGCACTAATGGCCACGCTCAGAGTACTACACCAGGCATTGATGCCCTGACAGATGGAGCGATTGAGTAGACATGCCCTTTCTTTACCTCCCTCTCTATCACTTTTATTGATTTTTGTATGTTTTTATCGCATTTGAGGATAAATTGTTTTTTCTTTGTGATGGGGTGAGGTATTTCCATATCTACCTCTTGTGATGACTGTTACTTTTGTATATACTAGGTTTTCGTGTGTAAATTGTGTTTTGACACTGTTTTTGTGGATGTTTGAGCTTGTGGTTCCTTGTTTTAATTGTAAATTATTTTTTGTTCCTTCTGAAAAATTTTGCCACCTCTTCTGTATTTAATTGTGGCTGTTCTTGTGCAAATGTGAGTGTCGGTTGTGATCAATACTGATGACTTGAATAGTGCTCTCAATCAAACAAAATTGAATGTGCGGCTACGATGAGGCCAAATGAAGTTACATTGATAATATGTGAACTTTTTGCATCTCGTTCTGACTAGCCGGTTATCGAATTGAGTCTCTACTGATGAACATTGCACACTAGTGAAACTGTGGAGTCTTGTTTGATATTGGTGTCAATGCCTTGTGTAATGACCTTACCGTGACCTTGTGTGATGACACCTACAATTTTCCCTGTTAGTCCGGTTGACTAAGTGATGCAAGCTCTTAAAATTATCTTAGGCAACATTTTTAAAGATTGAAACAATTTGACATTATAACTCTTTTGTAGCCAACCTTGTGAGTGTGTGAAATTTTCTTGAGCATCCTTTTGAGCCTTAACCTTTCCTTGGAATAAACTTGATGAAATTATGACCTTTCTTTATCCCTTCACCCATAATCCTCATGAAGTGTTGTTTGTTAGAATAGCCAACTTAGGCCAAAAGCCTAAGTTGGGGTGGTGAAAAGAGAAGGTAAATCAACAAGTGCAAAGAAGTCCCCCTTTGACCAATGGTTTTGAGAAAGATGGAACCCCTCCATACAAAAAAAAAGAGAGAAAAAGAAAAAGAAGAATGAAAAAGAAAAAGAATAAAAAAGTTTCGAAATAAAGTTGTGAAAGTGCAAAAGAAATGGGGTGTTAGGTATTCCATGGAAAGTGAATAATGGGGTGAATTTTGAGCATGAATGAGAATGATGAAGAAAAGAAAAGAAAGTGTTGTTCATACCACATTTCATGAGGATAGCTGTCACAGAGCCTAACTGACCATACCTTTACACTCAGCCCCGTTACAAGCCTTAAAATGACCTTTTTGATCTTGAGTGACCTGAAACAAGTGTTGGTTGGAAAATAAGGGCAAACCTATAGGTGAAGCCATGCATGTGTTCATCTTTGTTAGTGTGAGAGTCGTTTTTGATTTCGGAACTATAAATTTTTGAACTATTGTGTGTGAATGAGGAATCATCTTTGTGTGAGGGCATTTGAGTACCTTTGTTGAGCTTGAACTTGCATTTGAAGCAAGTATGGTGAGCTTGAGATTCTTTGGTAATGGTGAGTCACAACTTGAGTCTTTGAGTGTACAATTGATCCTTGCATTAGTAAGTTGAGTCTTGTCATGTGCATTAATGATTAAGTCTTGTGTAGCACTATTTGAGACATCCTTTTTGAATTGTTGAACTTGAGTTTTACTTGAGGAGAAACAAAAGTTAAAGTTGGGGGTGTTGATAAGTCCATGATTTGGACTCATTTGGTGCTTTATTTGGATAGATTTAGTGTCCTTAAATACTTATTTTGTGCTAATAACTGATGTAAAATCCTTGATTTCCAGGTAAATGGATTGTGGAACAAAGCATGGACACTAACTTGCAAAAAGAAACAAAGCGAGCTAAAAGAAGCGTGAAAAGAGAGCTTGGTGATCGCCAAGTCCATTTGGTGAGTCACCGAGTGGCCATTTGACCTCCTAAAGTTCCATTGTGCCAATCCCTAAGGATAAAATTAAGTTGGCGAGAGAAAGAAGTAGTCGGTAGATCACCGAGTGATTCCGCGATGCAGAGTTAGATCGCCCAAAGTTACAGACCTTACCCAGTTGATGGAAACACAATTTGGTAACTTTTTTTTATCTTTTTATGATGTCTAGCTAATACCCCAATTCTTGGGGTGTGATTATGTGATTATGGGTTGATTTAGTTTATGGGTATTGCTAATTGGTATTCTAAATGTTGTTTACAAGTTATTTCAATCATTAATTGTGGTTTAATTTAAAGAATTGTATTTGCAAATGCAGTTCTACCTGTGTGTTTTTAGCTGGCTCGAGAGAGAGCTTTTAAAACCAAGATTGTTGATTGATGGTCTGTAGGTATTGGGTTGTCATGGGTTCATCTTGAGAGAGTGAATCCTAAAACCTTTTCCACACATTCAACTCGAGAGAGTGAATCCTAAACCCTTTTCCACACATTCAACTCGAGAGAGTGAATCCTAAACCCTTTCCACACATTTAGCTCGAGAGAGTGAATGGACTAAGGCATAGGTTGTTCTTATTTTGCATGATTGTCGATGTTCGAGAGAAATTGACTTGATTCGGGGTAAATTGTTCTAGAGAAAATTTACCTCCTCTATAGTCTGGCTTATTCACTAATTTCC
The DNA here is from genome assembly GCA_029582545.1 of Solanum lignicaule. NCBI lineage: Eukaryota > Viridiplantae > Streptophyta > Magnoliopsida > Solanales > Solanaceae > Solanum > Solanum lignicaule. The sequence goes on along the minus strand of JAJOOF010001503.1, from coordinate 22,694 downwards.
AGCTATTTACTAACAGTTGCAATTACCCTTTTGTCTGTATTAGCCTATAATTGAATCACATCCCAAGAACCCATCTCATTATTGTTATTTCGTGTTATTTCCTGCTATTGTAGTTGATACTTAAAACCAAAACCCCCTGTTATTTGACATTCGTGTCACCCCCTAATTTGAATTATTTTTCTATTCATAAATGTCTATTCCTATGACTGACTTGAGCATATTTAAACTTTCCTATTGAATCTTAAACACGTACCACTCCATGTGGGATCGACTCCAACTCATTTAGTTGGGTTATATACTGACTAGCGATCGTTGACACGTAGAATTGAATGAAGTGTCCTTGAAACGTTAATCAACAATGCGGTTTGTTTTCCTAAAAATGACAGAAAAGCAACACTATCAGTTTCATCTCTTTTGTACTCGTCCCTTTTCAAAAACGGATGGACTACGTCATTTCTTCCTCTCTTTTCATAAAAAAAGTATTTTTTAAGGAACGGGCAAAACGTCACAATCAAAGTAACAGATTTATGAAATTTTATTTTACTTAAAAATTTCATTAATCATATGGTATTATTCAGAATTTATACTAAAAATAACTTGGAATACACTTACAACAGACATGTAACACACATGTTCAACACATAGTTTATGAAACATACTTATACATTTTTTATGACTGTGATGTCCAGGCTAGCTTTTGCACAGCTCGACTAAATCCACGAGATACTTGCCACCTCCCACCAAAAATAGGTAACCATATCAACCAAAGCTATAACTTTTTGGAAGAATCAATCATTATTTATTATCTATTATTTTTGTTTCTTAATGGCTAAGATTCATTTAAAATGAACATATTTAGTTCATTGGTTGTTCATGCAGATATTCTTAATCACTTTAGAGATTTGTCAAATAAAATTTAATTTAATTTTACACCAATAAAAATAGTATTCATTTTAGGTAATACATTTGATACCTTCCTTTGTAGATTTGACAAAATAGAATAGCATGATAAGGCAAGAAAAGCGGAGATATAGGAGAGGAAAAAATGATTATATTAGTTTGGGGGATCATCTCCTACTTGCCATTGAAGTTTGACGTTGGATTTTTAAAAAAAATGTTAGTGTAAGAAATCCAATTTTTAAGATAAAGTCTTAGAATCAAACATAAAGTTCTAAGAAGGAATCTTAAAGGTAGGATTTCTAATCCTAAATTTTCTCAAACTTTGTTCCAACATCAAACTTCAAGGGCAAGCAGGAGATGATCCCCCAACTATCATCATGTAATTCCACACTCACTAATATACCATTGTGTTCCTCAGCTATGTCTCTTTTTTCTTGCCCTATCATGCTATTCTAATTTTTTAATATAAAAAGAAGACATCAAACCTATTACCTAAAATGAATCAGTATTTTCATTGGTGTTAAATAAAGTTAAATTTTATAGTGAAATTATCTAAAATGATTAAGAATATCTGCATGAACCTATTCAGAAAATTCCATAAAATCAACATATATAGATCTTTGGTTGTTCATGCGGATATTCTTAATCACTTCAAAGATTTTCCCTATAGATTTAATTTTATTTAACAACAATGAAAATAGATACTGATTTGAAGTAATACATTTGATGTCTTCCTTTGTAGATTCCATAAAATAGAATAACATGATAAGAGAAGAAAAATGGAGACATAGCAGAAGAACACAATGATATATTAGTGAGTACATAATTACATGATGATATAGTTGGGGGATCATCTCGTGCTTTCCCCTAAAGTTTGTTGTTGGAACAATGTTTGAAAAAATTAGGATCAGAAATCCTACCTTAAAGATTCTTGCTTAGAATCTTACATAATGTTTTAAGTAAGAATTTTAAAGGTAGGTTTTTGTCACGGCCCGAGCCTACACCCCGAACGTAACACGGCGTACAAGACTTTGAAAAGCCTCTTAGCATTCATAACATAAGTCTAACTTTGTCTCACATGACCATCTAATACAACTTTGATTCAATAATAGGGTCACCGCCCTTCAACATAGTCTGAAAACGTAAAGTGACAATAAAGGAAACTACTAAAGACTCATATGTCCTCGAATCTTGAGGACTCACCACTATATATTTGAGAATAGTCTATCCAAGCTTTGAACCTTCGAAATCACCTTATGATACGGAACCTACACTTTGTAGAAAAATAGAGGAAATATGGGTTAGCACAAAAATGTACTAAGTATGATAGCCATGCAAAAACCATGCTTAAAAATGACATTTTGGTTGAAAACCATGCATTATACCAATTTTGAGAAACATCATAAACTTTAGTATAAGAGCCATAATATACAACCATATTCAACATGCATATCATCTCAACATAATAGGACCATCATCATCGGCAACCCTAAGTTATACTTGTGGAATGTATAAATGGCATCCCATAATACCACTCATACTAAGTACCCCTTTGAGGCCACCATAGACAAGGAACATTCATATTCAATAAGTCATGACAAGGAAAGAAACTCATAATACATTCCAAGTTAAGCATTCATCATAACATTAAGCCTTTTAGTCAACATTCTCATTTGCATCATTATGAGCACATTCATTTCATTAGACATTAAAACATTAGAGAAACACACCATAGCCCTCTCAAAGCCTACTCGTGCACTGCATGAATGGCATCTCATACTACCACCCACACTTCATAGAACCTCTTGAGTAACCATAGCACGTAACTCACACGATGGGAATAAACATTAACCGATATAGACCATGTGAGCAAACCATGGAATCCGATGTCTGCCCCACACCGTAAATGGTTAGTCTACTTGCCTAAGGTAGGACCGGTAACATTTTAGCTTAGGTGGATCCACTAGCTAAGACCTATGTGGGCACAAATTTTGGGATAAGAAAGATGTTCATTGAAACCCAGCCTAACATAGGGAGAGCTTCCATCATACCATATCCACTAGGTGCTAAGCTTACATTCTCATAGAGTAGTTCATTCTCATTAACATTATTATACTTGAGAGGGCTACCACCATTAGGTCTACCGAGTCAAAGTACATCATTAACACATGAAAGGGACACCACCATTAGGTCTACCGAGTCAAGATACATTATTAGAATAGCTCATTGAATCCTCAAGAAAGGGCCACCACCATTAGGTCTACCGAATCAAGGTTCATCATTACATTAGTAGTTCATAGACTCATCATGAAGGGATACCACCATTAGGTCTACCGGTTCAAGACATAGCCTTAGAATACTTCAATAATCATTTATGAAAGGGTTACCACTATTAGGTCTACCGATTCAAAGTTCATTAAGTCAAGATACTTTAGTTACACAAGAAAAGGATGCCCTAAGCCTACGAATTCAAGGTACATCAATCAACAACATTTTCAATTACATAAGAAGAGGATTCCCTAAGCCTACCAATTCAAGGTATAACATTACATTGAAGAAACCCTTCACAATACATCATTATCAAAAGTGTATAATTGAGAATAACCTTTCAATAATAACATAATTTCATTCTAGACTTGATCACATTACTTTCATTGAAATCACAAAGCATATACATAGCATCATGATTATACATCAATCTTCATAATTTTACCCTTCAAGGCCATGTATCATAATTCACCAACACACCTAGAATTACTATAATTTAGGCATGAATAATCACATAATTCAATAAACTCAATCAATATAGACATATTCTATTCACATACTTCCATAATCAATCAACCCACATCATGAGGTCATAATTTGGCAAATAGCAAATTCATGGTTTTTTGAGGGATTTCATCATAAATCAACAATTAAAAATCAATTCAATCAAAATCCATCATAAATCAACCTTTGAAAACGTTTGTGGAAGGAACCAATTGACTTAGAGTGAAACCCTAGCTTTTGGGAAACTTGAAAACTTTGAAATCTAGTTTTGAAGGGACTGTATGGGTGAAAACTACCCATAGATCAAAAGCCACCATAAATTAATGGATTTTTCTCCTTAATTTGTGAAGAAAGCCCTTGGTTATTCAAGCCCTAGCATCCACTTCTTCTTTGGGAACTTCTAGAGAGAGAAATTTTGGAGAAGATGAACTCTTTTGGGTTTTTGAGAATAATGAAGTAAATGGGGTGTTTAATGACTTAATCATTTATATATGTGAAATAAGACAATATAAATAGACCCCATAAAATAACTAATTAATTTGGAAATTTTTAAAAACCCCTTGACTAGGCAGCCCTTTCCCAGGGGCCACGCCCACCTTCACGACCCGTCAAGGGCACCACGGCCCATGGTGGTTCCCGTATTGGTCCCTTGACCAGTAGCTTCTCCAACTTGGAAAGTCTCCCATGAGGCTAAGGCAACCCCATGAGGCTTCCCATGGTTCGTGGTCGTGAGCACAAGCCGTGAAGTGGCTCGTGAGGGGGAGCGTTGGCATGGGCGCTTTTGGGGGCACACTGCCTCACCAACCACGGGTGGCACCACCACTTGTGTTGGCCACCACAGGTCGTGAAGACCATCGTGGTCATGGTAGGCACTGGCTAGGTGCTTTTTAGCCAGCCTTGGACCCCTAGCCATGGCCCTCACCCAAAATTTGTGGCCCTTGCCCTTAACCCTTGACGTTAACCCTCACGTTTAGGCTTTAGTTGAACCTACTAATTTCCAAGGTGTTACAGCTTTCTGATCCTAAATTTTCTCAAACATTGTTCCAACTTCAAACTTGAAGGGCAAGGAGAAGATGATCCCCCCAACTATATCATCATGTAATTTTATTCTCACTATTATACCTTGTGTTCCTCTGCTTTGTCTCATTATTTCTTGCCCTGTCATGCTATTCTATATTTTGGAATCAACAAAGAAGACATTAAATATATTACCAAAATTGAGTCGCTATTTCCATTGTTGTTTATAAAATAAAACTTTATCTGGAAAATATCTAATAATATCGGTATGAACTTATTCAGAAAATTACACAAAATTTCTTTAAACCTTATCCCACTAATTCATTATAAGGTGACTTTATTCTATGGCGTTCAACTTTTGAACTCATGTAATGGATTTAATCTATTTAACTTTGATGATATTATGATTTACAATACTTTCAATCCGATTACTAGAGCGCACCAATACATACTATACTTAGAGTCTAGAAATAAATTTGGTAATACATGTGAAGATGTTGATTACCCAAAATTATGATTTACTCGCTTATTGATCAAAGATTTAGATTTATATTTTTAAGAGGGTTTGGGTGAAGATGTGTAAATGCGATCTTTTCATGTTAGTAATTGTATCTATCTAAGATGCGCAGGTTTTAATTGTCTTCATCTAAGAAGCAAAGTTTCTACCTCATTCATGACGATAAATTTATACACTCTCACTAAGAGATTAACACTTACAACATAAAATCTTATAATTTAAATGAAACTTACTGCTCAAATAATTTACTTATTCAAAGCTAAACAATTCTCTATCATATTAAGAATTCACCCCTGGCTAAATTGAACTTAAACAGTAAAATACCCCATAATGGAAAGACATCCTATTAAATTAAAATTACATAAATATATAAAACATATTTATAAATTAAAAATTGTTATTTTTCCTTGTTGTTAGCTCTTCCAAGATTAAATGTTCATCAGCAACTAGGGATGGCATTGGGGGAGGGGGGCCAAATGCGGGGTGGGTTTAAAGCAATGGGTGCTGGGCGGGAAGGGGTGGGGTTGGGTGGGTTTAAGGTTATGCGAGGAAGGGAGGGATTTGAAGTGGTTTTTTAAAAAAGCTAATGCGCAGAGAGGCGGATAGCGGGTCTAGGCGGTTTTATGTGGGTTCAAACTTAATTTTAAATTTTTACATGTTATAAGAGTCATAGAAAATTATCCATAAAGATAGCTTCTTCAAAATTTCTAAATATCAAAGCTAGTAAATGAAAATGGTTCAATCAAAATTACTACAATTCTAACATGCTTCCCAATTGACCTCTAAAAACAAATTTTTAATTCATTAAATATTAAATTAATACAACTTAATAAAAAATGAATTTATTTTTATGAATTTTATTTTTACTATCAAACATAAGTAGAAAGATAAAATATTAAATAAAATTATGCGGGGTGGGTCTATGTGGGGCAAGTGGAGCAGGTTGAAACTGATAAAAATGTTATGCGGGGATGGATTGATTAAATTTTTTTTGGGTTGAGCTCCATCCACCCCCACCCCACATCTCCCAATTTTTGTCCCTATTAGCAACAAGAAATGAAAATTTCACTTTTACAAAATGATAACTTTATGCCAAATAAGTAACCCGCGCTAAACAATCAATTTTAACCATTCAAAAAAAAATAATCAAATTAAATGTATTAGTCAACAAGCAAAGTAAAAACTGGACCTTTATGTCACGATGATGTCTTCTGAAACTTGATTGATCAGGAAATAAACCTTGATCGATCTGAAACCCTCAATAGATCGAAAGCCATGAAGACGAATAGAACGTTTACACGGTGAAGAAAGGTTGGTATTTTCTGTGTTTGACGATTATGTTATGGTGGTGTTTTTATGGGTGTTTTAGGGTGCTTATCCTAACTGGTGGTGGTCTATTAATGGCGAGGGAAGACAAACTATACTATTTCCCATTACTCATCTAAGGTAAAGAAGATGAGTATTGCGGCTGATTTTTCTTTATCCTTCATTAGGCCCTCTTACTATTTTATAGTCAATGTTTAGGGTAAAGTGTGATGTAGTTTTTACGGTGTAATCTTCCTAAAATACCCTTATGAATTTTGGATAGTATCAAAAAGTTGTTAGAAAAGAGTGGAATATTCTCCTCCCGTTGAATATGCTTTTAGCAAATATTGATATAAAATTTATCACGTGGCAACATGTCATTGGGTTGATCTCTAGATATTTATTTTTAAAAAAACTTCAATAAAACACTACCTAAATTAAATATAAGAAAACTCAAATAACATACATTTTGTAATTTCCTTTTTTCTCGCAAAATCAATAATAAAAGTATAATCTTTAAAATACGACTATGGTTGTGATTTTCAATTTTCTCTAGTAGAATCTACTAAAAATTGAAATAAATACAAAATAAAGATGAGATTTGAAAATAGAAATTTAAAACTAAAAATATGTTAAAACTGGTAGAGGGTAAAAGTCATGTGTCTCTAATTGCAAACTTCAAGGGCAAGGAGGAGATCCAACCATATTTTTCTGTATGGGTTTTCGTGGGTGAGGGACTCCATAAATATTTTAAAATATATTTTTTTAATCTATTTGGAAATATAAATTTATAATTTATATATTTTTCTATAAAACCCAAAGGATCTCGTGTAACACCTCGAATTTGGAAAAGAAGGAAAATGCAGTTTTGGCTGGTGTGTGTCGAAGGGTCCCATATCTGGCCGTAGATGGAAACCATAGGTCGTAGGAAATTAAATTTTAAGAAATCAAGTTCCAATATCCTTTTCATGGTCCACCAGAATGGTCCTTCAATATTTGTACGAGTGGTAGATAGGTCTCATAGGTGAGTCCCAAACTTGGAGAAATTTTGAGGGTCAAAGTTAGGTCCTACGGTTGGTATGTACGGTCTGTAAGAAGACCTAAGAGCCGTACATAGGGTTCTTTCAACATTTAGTAACATTTGAATTCCGAGTAATCTATCTACGGTTGACCAATACGGTCCGTGGAAGGACCTACGGACCGTAGGTTTAACCGTAGATGGGGCACAACATTTATTTTAAAGGGGATTTTGGGTCTTTTCCTTATTATTTTAACCCAATAATATGTCATTTTACCTTCTACCCAAAGCCCTATATAAATATTATAAGCCCCCAATTTACCATTGGAACTCATTCTCCTAAATTCCCAAAACTTGACCAAATTCATCTTCCAAATTCTCTGAAGTCTAAGCAATAAGAAGAAGAGCTAGGGTTCCATTCAACTCCCCAATTCACCATATTTCTTGGGATTTTAACATTAAGGTATGGTAGTATTCACCTATGGAGTCGTTTCCTCCATAGGGTTCTTAAATTCTTCAATTTTACAAACCTAGATTTCCCAATCAAAGTTACGGTTTTATTCCATGCATGGGTTCTTACCACTCTTGATCAAATTGATTAATTCTCTTCTATCTATCTATGCATGAATTGAGGTAAACACATGTTTTTTAGTTAAATTCCTACGAACCCATGCAAGCCCCATGAGTTTTAGACTACGAGCTCATGATTAAGTTTATGAACTACGAATTATGAATTTTTAAAGATATACATGTCCTTTCTATGAAATTGATATAAATGATTTTAGGTTGCTTTGAGTAAAGAATCAGTGTTGTTGTTATGAAAGGTTATTCTCACATGAAGAATTCATAGGGTTGAAAGATTTTCTAAACTAAATTTGAATCAAGACTTAGGAGTCATTCTTATCTGAACTCTAGCTTGGATTGACTATTTAATTGTGCCTTTACATACATAATAAGGATGAATATGCTTAATGACTATTCCCTGGGATTTGTGCTTAGCAACGAGTACCCATTTTCCATAACTATGTGCCACCATAGGTTTGTGTTAGATTAACATTAGCTAGTGGATCCACTTTAGCTCAAGTTTATGGTTCTTACCTTCGAAAGTAAGGACATCACTTTTCGGTGTGGGATAGACATCAGATTACATGTTATCGCTCAAGTGGTCTAAGTTAGTTAATGGTCAATTTCCAACAATAATAAACTAAGGTTACTTTATAAAAGTATCTCAAATTTTTATTAAAGATGTTTAACATGCATTCACCATGATTATGACTTATGTCTTCTAACATGTTAAATTATGATTTAGTTTGGTCATTGCATGTCATATCTTTCCCTCCGTCATCGTCATATCTTTCCCTTTGTCCCTACTCTAGCGTGACATATTTACTTATTCATGGTTCACTCTTTTGATTTTGTGTGTCTTAGTAATTCCCGCGTTTCCTCAGGCATGCATGCTCATAAAAACTTGTTTTTGAGAAAAAGATTTAGCTTAATTTATTTCTCCATGTTTATGTGCATTTTTGTACAAGTTGCTTATAGGCCATTTGAAATGATGTTTTGGGATATGGTTTAGCTTGGAGTTGATTCTTACTCCTCAGATATGTGCATTGGTGTGATTACATTCTTGATTGATCTGTTAAATCTTGTTTCTACCCTCTATATAATGTGTAACACCTCGGGTTTCAAAAAGAAACAAAGAGAGGTTTCTACAAGTCACCCATTAGTTTATAGTTTTAGGTCAACTTCAAACAAACATATCTTTAAACACATAAAGAATTAGCTGAACCATAACCTATAAAATTGAAGGTGTTTGAGTCCTCTTTCCAACGCTGCCAAGTTTGCTTAATTTTGAGCTAGGGGTAAAATGTTATATCCATTTGAGTGAAGCCTCTCTATTTAAGGCATGTCAATCATTTTTAGAAGTGCAGTTTGGTCTTTTCCTTTTACTATTGAGCCTAGCCAAGTTTTCTTCACCACAAATAAAAGTCTAATCAACATCAAACCAGTTTTTCATGTATCTAAACACTTAGAGATTCAGAGTGGGGTTTCAAGAGGAGAAAAGGCCAGGGTTTAAAGCGTTCCTTCAAGAACTGAGGATTTTGCCAAGGACATTGTTCTTTCCAGGTATGTAAGGCATCTCACAATCTTGGATTTGTTCGTCCTCACACCATATATCTTAATTTATCCACGAAATCGTTGTATTCAAAGAGTTCTTGAGTAGTTCTTGATTTTTGTTCAATTCTTGAATAGTGAAGATTGTGAATTATTTCGTGTTAATTTTCTTTGGTAGAAGTTGTTTTTCCCAGAAGGATTGGATGGAATTCCTCACGTGTTAGTGTGGGTTTGAGAATCAAAAAGATTTTAGGAGAATTTCCCCCATTCTAAACTAGTAAGGACCCTATTTTGGCTTGTAAAGTTTATCAAATTTCTAGGTAAGGAAATAGTGCGGTACACCACCAAGGCGCCCCAACTACTGCCCAGTAGTTTGAGGCCTGCCGCCCAGTGCCAACAGTTAACCCCAAGCTTGGGTCAATAGTTTGGGGCCTAGCACCCCGCGCTAAATGTGCATCAGGGTCGCCTGGCCTATTATCTTCTGCATTTCATTTTGGACGTGTTTCTTTTAGTCGTGACTATGTTCTCTTCTTTATATTAGCTCATAAAAACCACATTCATACTTTAGAGTTCCTACATTTTCTAATCAGATGTCTTAATTTACATATCTAAATCTAAATTGAGTTTAAGAAGAAAGTTCAAGAAGTTCTTTTTACATAAAGCATGTATTGATAGCTTTATATGAATTTATGATGAAATCCATATCTAACCCATGTCTTGTAAATGTTGATGACTGAAAGTGGGTTTTGAACCTTGAAAGGTAAATTATGGAATTATGCATAATCTTATGAAACCTATGCAAATATTTTAAGGATTCTTTGAGAGTAAAGTATCAATGATGCAGATGATGTGTTATTAAAAGGATTTTTCTCATATACACATAAAATAAAGATGTGAAAGGTTTTCTCACATAATAAGGATCCTAAGGTTGGAAGGTTTTCTCACCTAATTGAGTCAAAGATTAAGAGCTATCCTAATGAACCTAGCTTTGATTGGTTATTGAAAGATACCTCTCCATGGATGATGATGTAGCCTTGATTGGCAAGGTGACGTGCCTTTCCATGGGTAATAAGAATAAGAAGAATTGACTATTCCGTGGGTTTTATGCTTAGCACCGAGACAATATTGAGATGGAAGCTCTCCCATTATTAGAGGTTGGGTTTATAGTAGCAATCTCCATCTACGTTACGTATGTTCCCCCATAGGATGATTGTCTAGATAGTGGATCCACTTTAGCTTAGATTTATGGTCCTTACCTTGGCAAGTACTACAACCCTTTTTGGTGTGGGAGACACCGGAGGATCATGTTATAGCTCACATGATCTCTATGTTGGTTAAGGGTAATCCCCCACATTAATAATGAGCTAAGGTTACTTCAATAAGTATCTCATATGTGTTCAAAGGCTTTAAATGATGTTAGCTTGCATTGACCAAAGTTTTCTGACTTATGTTTTCTAGTGTTTTTATATCATGTTTTGGCTTGGTTATGAAATGAAATGTCCTCTTTTAGCATGATTTAAATGTTTTATGCATAGCTATCATACTTGGTACATTATTTTGTACTAACGCATACTCTTGCCTACATTTCCTCAAATGTAAGGTCCGACTTTCAGGTTTCTCAGTTTTGTGGCTATTGGTTGATTTTGAGATTCCCGAGCCTTGGTGAGTCTGCATGATTCAAGGACATATGTTCATTGTTACACTTTGTTTCATAAATTTCACTTTTGGACATGTCGTGCGGGCTAGGCCCAATTTCATTCTATTTTACTAGAAGGCTATATTGAGACACGTCTTTTAGACTTCTACTTTTCTTTTATAAAACTATTGGACCTGGACTATTGTTTTACGCTTATTGTTCTATTTCTTATGCTATGAAAGCTAAGTGGTCTGTATGGGGTCCTTCGGGGTTCTATACACCAATGTCATCTAGGGGGTATCCCTATGTAGTGACAATATGTGGATGAGTTCAGAGAACTCACATTCATCATAAACCATGTAGCCAACATGGTTAAAGGATCGTACTTTTTAGACTATTCCTTATCGCTTTTAAGCATAGCTGAGTTAATCCACTAAGTTGAGGTGTTCTATACCCCGGCAAGGTATCTGACAGATCTGGCAGTGTGGGCAAGACAAAGTATCATCAGATGTCTCATAGTCGTTGTTGTTAGTTAGAGAATCTCCCTAATAAGAGTAAGACGTACTTTATTGTATTTTTATACCTCATTGATTTTATATCTTTTGTTTTGTAACATTTTAAACATTGTATCTCTTTTTATTACTTTTATATAGATAGTTAGATTTGAGAAGTCTCTAAGTATTTTCCTTGTTGAGATGTTTTCAGATCTTCAGAGGGTTACTAATGTTTTATCAAGTTTTTCCAGATAAATATTTAATTTAAGATTTTATTGAGACTTTAAAGTTTAATTATGCATTTGAAGTTCTCATCTTTGCATGAGTAATTCTTCTGCTAAGTAGTCAACTAGGCCAAGGGTTCGCTTGGGGAACAACAATGCTTCTTGAGTGCCAACCACATTTAGGGTGTAGGCTCGGAGCATTACAAATTTGGTATCAGAGCACATAATCCTAGGGTATCTATGAAGGTGTGTCTCTAGTGTCCTTTTTATCGATGTGATACGCTCCACATCCATAATTAGGAGGCTCAGAAATTTATGAACCTTTCTCTTTCTTCTTACTTCTATTCATGCGATAAAGTTTAGCTCTATAAAAGTTTCCTCTAACTCATGCATACGCGTTTATTTTCATATCATGCCTCCACTATAAGTTGTGCGAGGACGTCCTGCGAGTAGGAATGTGAATCCCCAAGGTGAAGAAATTCCCAATGCACCAGAAGTGCAACCCCCTCAAGGGGACGTCACCAATGCTGAATTCAGGAATTCTTGAAGATGTTGACTCAGGTTGTGGAAAATCAAGCTGGACAACAAAGAGGAGGTTGTTAGGATGTGGCTTATACATCCAGAATTTGCGAATTTCTAAGGAAAAATCCCTAGAGTTTACAGGGGTCGATGAACACTGAAGATCCGGAGAACTTTATGGAAGAACTTCAAAAGGTGTTTGAGGTAATGTGTGTTGCTGATGCAGACCGTGTAGACTTAGCTTCATATAAACTTAAAGGTGTTGCTAGGAATAGGGTAGAGCGGAGACCACTGTTGAATTGGGTTATGTTCTAAGATTCTTTCTTAGGACGCTTCTTTCCCTGAGATCTAAGGGGAAGCCAAGTTAAGCGAGTTTCTGAATCTGAAGTTGAAGTTTATGAGTGTGCAGGAATATAGCCTCAACTTCAGTCAACTATCCCGCTATGCTGCTGAGATGGTGCTTGATATAAGGAACATGATGTGTTTGTTCGTGTCTGGGTTATCCTGTTTATCGAGTAAGAAAGGTAAGGCGGTTATATTGAATGGAGAAATGGGCATAGCAAGGCTCATGATCCATTTGCAGCAGGTTGAGAAGAAAAAGCTTAAAGACAGGGAAGAATTACGCAGTAAGAGTCCTCAGACAAAAAATCATAAGTTTGCCCAGTAGAAGATCAAAATGTAAATCTATCCTCCTTCCAACAATGGTTATCTAGACCTGCTCCATAGTCAGCTAGTGCACCTGCACCAAGGAACAAGAATGATTATACGAACCAGAACTCCCAGAAATTCAGAGCTCGCTCTACTCAGTCTTAGGGTAGTGCGACACAACGGGCTAGTTGGACCCCCACATGTACCAAGTGTTGTATGAACCACTCAAGAACTTGTTGTGATGGCTCCTATGGATTCTTTAAGTGTGGTAAGGTGGGTCAGTATATTAGAGAATTCCCTAAGAACAAGAAGGGACATGGGGAAATAGAACCCAATCTTCTTTGGTGGATCCAGCAGGCAGAACTACTCCTAGAGGAGGAACTTTAAGGTCAGGCGTAGGGGTAAACCGTCAGTATGCTATAACTAGTTTACAGGATCTGGAGAACTCACCAGATGTTGTCAGTATGTTTTATGGGTTTACTTTTGATGTTTATGCCTTAATTGATCCAGGTGCAAGTTTGTCTTTTGTGACACCCATTGTAGCCATGCGGTTCGATATTTTCCTCGAACAACTTCTTAAGCTCTTGACTGTTTCCACGCCTGGTTGTGAGTCTATTCAAGAAGAAAGAGTTTATCCATCTTGTACCATTTTTGTTAATCACAAGAATACCATGGCTGACCTAGTCGAGCTAGATATGGTGTACTTTGATGTTATTCTAGGTATGGAATAACTTTATGTTTGTTATGCCTCAATCGATTGTAGAACTCGAGTAGTTAAGTTTCAGTATCCTAATGAGTAAGTTTTAAAGTCGAGGAGCAGTTCAGAAGTGCTTAAGGGTCATTTCATTTCATACCTTAAGGTCATAAAGTTTGTTTCTAAGGGTTGCATCTATCACCTAGTTCGAGTTGATGACTCTAGTGTTGAGACATTGCTTATTCGTTTAGTTCCAGGTGTGAGTGAGTTTCCAGAGGTCTTTACAAATGATTTTCCTGGAGTCCCTATTGAGAAATAAATAGACTTCGACATCGACATTCTTCCTAATACTCAACCTATCTCTATTCCGCTGTATAGAATGGTTCCAGCTGAGTTAACAGAGTTAAAAGAGCAGTTGAGAGATCTTCTTCATATGGGTTGCATCAAACATAGTGTCTCACCTTGGGATGCTCCAATCTCATTTGTGAGGAAGAAAGATTGTTCTTTTAGAATGTGTATCGATTATCGCCAACTGAACAAGGTTACCACCAAGAATAAGTATCACCTTTCGAGAATTGATGACATTTTCGACCAACTTCAATGTGCCACTTGCTTCTCAAAGTAGACCATTGATCTGGCTGTCATCAATTGAAAATAAAAATAAAGTGACATCCCAAAGACAACATTCAGGACCTGTTATGGTCATTATGAGTTACTTGCGATGTCTTTGGCTTTAACAATGCTCATGTAGCGTTCTTTGATCTTATGAACATTGTTTAAAATTCGTATCTTGACATGTTGTTATTGCATTTATTGATCACATCCTAATTTATTAAAGTAATGAGGAGTATGAAACTAGTCATCTCATAATAGTCCTCCAAACTCTCAAAGATCAAAATATATATATAGCAAATTTTATAAGTGTGATTTTGGCTTGAGTTTATGGCATTTTTTGGCCACATTATATCTGGAGAAGGGATTTGAGTTGACACTCAAAAGATTAAATTAGTGCAGAACTGGCCTAGACCGATGTCTCCAACTGATATAAGGAGTTTCTTGGGGTTGGATGGTTAATACAAAAGGTTTGTCGAGGGGTATTCATCTATTTTTTCCCCGTTGACTGAGTTGACTCAGAAAATAGCTAAGTTTCAATGGTCTAAAGCTTGTAAGAAATGCTTTCAGGAATTGAAAACTCGGTTGACTACTGCTTCACTATTAACCCTACCAGAGGGTAGAAAAGACTTTTTTATTTACTGAGATGCATCCAGAGTTGACATTGGTTGTTTACTAATGCAAAATGGTAAGGTTATAGCCTATGTCTTCAGATAACTTAAGATTCAAGAGAAGAATTACTCGGCTCATGATCTCGAGTTGGCAGCAATAGTGTTTGCCCTCAAAATATGGCCTCAATATCTGTATAGTGTCCATGTGGATGTGCTCTATGTAAACAAGAGTCTCCAATATATTTTCAGTCAAAAGGAGCTTAATCTCAGGCAAATGAGGTGGCTAGAGTAACTTGAGGACTACGACATGAGAATCCTATATCACCTAGGTCAGGTTATTGTTGTTTTTGATTATTTGAGCAGATTATCCATAGGGAGTATTTTTCATGTTGAGGAAGGCCAGAAAGAGTTAGCTAAGAAAGTTCATAGACTTACCCGTTTGGGAGTCCGTCATTTAGATTCCAATAAAGGTGGAGTTGTTATGATGAATGAAGCTGAATCATCACTATTGTCTGAAGTGAAGGAGAAACAAGATAAAGAAACTCTTTTAGTTGAACTAAAGGTGAATGTTCATAAGTAAAATATAATGTGTTTTGAACAAGGGATATATGGTGTGTTGTGATATCAAGGTAGATTGTGTGTACCAAAAGGTTGATGAGCTCCAAGAGAGAATCATCGCAAAACCTCTTAGATCAAGATATTTTAACCATCCCAGTTTCACAAAGATATACCATGAATTGAGAGAAGTGTATTGGTGGAATAGTATCAAGAGGTATATTGCACACTTTGTTGCTAAATGCCCAAATTGCAAACAAGTCAAGGTAGAACACTAGAGGCCAGGTTATGTGGCTCAGAACATAGGTGTTCCAGAATGGAAGTGGGTGATTATTAATATGGACTTCTTTAAATGCTTGCTGCGATCTCGCAAGCAACATGATTTGAATTGGGTGATTGTAGATCAGATGACTAAATAAGCCCATTTGCTGCTCGTAAAGACCATAAATTCAGTAGAAGATTATGTCAGGTTATACATCCAGGAGATAGTCCAACTTCATAAAGTTCCTGTATCCATCATTTCAGATAGGAGTGCACAATTAACTGCTCAGTTTTGTAAGTCTCTTTAGAAAGGTTTGGGTTCGAAGGTACACCATAGTACGACTTTTCATCCTTAGATGGGTGGCTATGTAGAGTGCAGTATTTAGACTCTAGAGGATATGTTGAGGTAATATGTCATGGATTTATAAGGTAATGGGGATGATCACTTGCCTCTCATAGATTTCGCATACAACAATACTTATCACTACAATATCTAGATGACTCCTTCTGAGGGTCTTTATGGGAGAAGATGTATATCTCCAATTGGGTGGTTTGAAGTTGGTGAAGCTAAGTTCATATGACCAGACTTGTTTCATCAAGCCATGAAGAAGGTAAAGACTATTCAGGGAAGGGTAAAAATAGCTCAAAGTTGTCAGAAATGCTATATAGATGTTAGAAGGAGTGACTTAGAATTTGAGGTTGATGATTGGGTCTGCTTGAAGGTTTCACCTATGAAGGGTGTTATGAGATTTGGTAAGAAGGGAAAACTCAGTCCCTAGTAAATTGGTCTTTACAAGATATAAAAGTGAGTTGGCAACATCGCTTATGAGTTGGAGCTACCGTCAGTTAGCAACAGTTCACTCGGTATTTCACATATCTATGCTAAAGAAGTGTTTGGATGATCTTTCACTTACTGTACCTACAAATAATATTTGTATCAAGAACAAACTATTTTTTGACGAAATGCCTATTCAAATTCTTGATCATTAGGTTTGCAAGTTGAGACCAAAGAAGTTGCATTAGTCAAGGTCTTATGGAGGAATCAATTTGTTGAGGAAGCTACTTAGGAGGCTGAAGAGGATATGAAGAAGAGATACCCTCACCTCTTTCCTTCTGAATCAGTTCTAGAACAAGGTACTAACTCTTTGTAAAGTACTCTTTAAGTTGATATGTTGAGTTTGTGCTATTGCATGCTTTGTGCTTGAGTTGGGTGGTTAGATATTTCCCTCCCTTGTTGTGCTTAGTTTGATCTCAATCAAGGATGAATTTTCTTGAGAAGGAGATATTGTAACACCTTAGGTTCTGTAAAGAACCAACGAGAGGTTTGTATAGGTCACCCGTCAGTTTTTTAGTTTTGGGAAATTTCAAATGATCATATCTTTTAGCACATAAAGAATCAGGTGAGCTACGAGCCTATGACCTATCAAATTGAAGGTCTTTGAGTCCTCTTTCCAACACCGCCGAGTTTGCTTACTTTTGAGTGCGAAGTTAAAATTTTTTCCCGTTTGAGTGAAGCCTATCTGTTTAAGGCCTGTCATTCATTTTTAGAAGGGCAATTTTGTATTTTCCTGTTCCTACTGAGCCTAGCTAGGTTTTCTTCACCCCAAATAAGGGTCTAATCAGCATTATACCACTTTTTCATGTTCCTGAACACTTAGAGATTTAGAGCGGGGTTTCAAGAGGAGAAAAGGACACAGTTTCAAGTGTTTTTTCAAGAACGGAGGATTTCCCCAAGAACGCTGTTCTTCCCATGTATGTAAGGCTTCTCACAGTGTTGGACTCTTTTGTCCTCACTCTATATATCTAAATTTATCCACAAAATTGTTGCATTCAAAATGTTCTTGAGGTAAATTCTTTTGTGTTGTTAATCGTTGGTAGAAGTTGCCTTTTCCAAAAGGATTGTATCGAATTCCTCATGTATAAGTGTTGGGTTTGAGAATCAAGAAGAGTTTATGAGAATTTTCCCCATTATAAACTAATTGGGACCGTATTTTGGTTTGAAAAAACGGTCAGATTTTTGGGTAGGGGGATGGGATGGCGCACCAACAATGCATTTGAACTACTGTCTGGTGGTTTGGGACCTGGTGCCCTACACCACCAGTGTGCCCCAAACTTGGGCCAATAGTTTGGGGCCAGTGCGTTTGGGTCGCTTGGCCTATTTTCTTCCATGTTGCATTCTAGACATGTTTCTTTGAGTCATGACTATGTTCTCTTCTTCGTATTAGCTCCTATAAACTGCATTCATCCTTGACAATTCCTACATGTTCTAATCACATGTCTTAATTTACAAATAAAAATCTTAATTGAGTTTAAGAGGAAAGTTCAACAAGTTCTTTGAGTTGTTGAACTAGGTTTTGACAAAGTAAATATGACAAATGAGAAGAGTCGTATTAATGATTGAGAAATAATAGAAGGGAACTAAGTATTCCAACAAGTAACATTTTATACCTGAAAAAAGAGAAACTTTGGTTTCTAAATGATCTTATGAGTTTAGAGGTATTGCAGAGTATTACCTCTTTTAAGAAGATCTTTTTAGTAATTACCTCAAATAGAGAAAGAGAGTGTTTTTAAACATTGAGCATGAATATTAAATTATTGGGAGGAGTATTGAGCACTTATATGGGGATGAGTTTCCACAACTCACATTCCTCATAAATCATGTAGCCAACATGGGTAAAGGATCCTACTTCTTAAACGATTCCTTATTTCTTTGAAGTACCTTAGTGAATCCACTTAGTTGAGGTGTTCTATACCATGACAAGTTATAGGATAGTTCTGGCACCATGGGCGAGACGTTGTATCAGCACATAGCTCATAGTGGTGATTGTCGGCTAGAGAATCTCCCAAATAAAAGTAAAAAGTATTCTATTGTATTTTTATACATCATTGAGTTTATATCTTCTATTTTGTAACATTTTAAAGATTGCATCCCTTTTAATTGCTTTTGTATATATAGTTATAGTTGGGGAGTCTCTCATTATTTTCCTTGTTGAGATGTTTTGAGATCTTGAGACGGTTACGTATGTTTTATTAAGTATTTCCATATAATTATGTGAGTTAGTATTTTAGTGAGACTTTAAAATTTAGTTTTACATTTGTAGTTCCCATCTTTGCTTGAGTAGGTCTTCTGCTAAGTAGTCAACTAGGATAAGGGTTTGCATCGGGACTAGTGATGGTTCTCGAGTGTTTGCCACATCCAGGGTTGTAACACCCTAGATTTGAGAATGGAAAAAATACAGACCCTTCAGAACTTACAAGTTCCACTGACTGAGGCCACCTACGGAGCGTAGGTGGGACCATGGACCAAAGGTATGATACGTAGGTGTAACACCCCGTACCCAAAAAATGAAGGCATAAAAAATTTCAGGACTTTGACGTGTCACCCACAAGGGCAAACCACACCACGTGGTTGGATCCACGCCACGTGGGTGAGCTCCATTGGTGGACATCCTAGAAATTACTTGAGACAGTGAACCACTGTCAGGACCCAAGCCCCATGGATAGGTCCACGATCCTTGGTTTGGGTTCCGAAGGTCAGACCGCCCAAAGTCCAAACTCTCGGAACTCAACCACACTTGACCAAGACAGACCGTAGGTCCATCCACAGTCCAACAGTCGTGGTCTCGTGGGTCAAGTCAGGGAAATTATTTTAGGGACTTAAGGGTCTTTTCCGGTTTTAATTAAAATGAAGTGGTGTCGTTTTGCCTAGACCTAGAGCACACATAAAATTATTTGTACCCCCCAAAATCCCACAATTAAGTCATTCTCTAAAATCCCAAAAGAATTCCCAAAACACCTCTCAAATATTCTCTTTCTAAAAGGTGGAAGAAGAAGAAGGAGATTGAATCTAGGTCAAGATCAAGTCTTCCGATTTTCAAGCTTTGGTGGTATTTGTGACCACGGTATAATAAATTTTCATCCCTGGGATCCTTCCTCCGATGGAGTCCCCTATAATTCCACAATTTGAAGAAGAATTTCCCCAATTCTAGTTAGGGTTTCTTCCAATGTTGTGGGTTATGATGAATGTTGATCCAATTGAGTGGATTATGATTGGTTATGATTGAACTAATAGAATTGAATGTATTTAGGATGAAATTACATGTACCCATGCCTATCCTATGATTTTAGGGTTGAATTGATATGCTGGGTTTGATGCCATGCAAGGTAAACTCTATGGGTTAGATACCTCCTTGTAGGATTGATAATTTATGATTAGAGTTGCTTTATATTGAAGCATACATGATGAATATGATGATAATTGCTTGAGTGTAAAGGATAGATGATGATCATGAGATGTAGTGTTTTGAGAGTAAAGGCTAGACTATGAATTATTCATTGATTGATGTTATGATGTGGAAGAGATACTTCCCATATTGAATTGCTAAGCATGATTGAATGAATGTGAAAGGTTAACTCACATGAATGATTCTAGGTGGAAAGGATTGCTCACCTAAAATGAATCTTGACTAAAATGTCCAATGAATGATGAGGCTAGAGGCGATTACCCTTGACCTACATATGTAAGGATATGCGAGGATTTTCCATAATCCTTAAAATTGAACAAGAGGTGAGTCCCAACGTTCTTACTATGATGAATGGACATGGACGCGAGTATCTATGCTCCTTATGAAATGATGTGGAGGCGAGCACCTATGCTTCATATGAAATGATGTGGAGCTGAGTACCCGTATCATATCATGAGATTGTTGAGGAGAGTACCCGTGATCTAAAAGTAAGTAAGGCAAGAGGAAAATACCCATTATCCTTTATGAACTAGGCATTGAGGTGAATCCCCATGTCTTTAAAAAGTAAGTATGACTAATCTGATTATGTTATGACATTGATTGACTTTGAGTGTTGCTAGATATTCCTTCCATGATGTAAACATGACGAGAGGCGGATGACCTAAGTCTTGGCTAAGGATAAATGATGTAACTTAAGGAAGTATTCCTCTTTCATTATGATTCTTATTATGTATTGATTATGATTATGCTTTACGACTTATGTCTAATGATTATGTTATGTTGTTTTTACTAGCCATCATATTTAGTACTTGATTGTACTAACGCATAGTCATGCCTACATTCTTACCAAATGTTGGGTACGGTGACATTGATTCTCACACTCGTGACTAGCTTCGTTGTTGATCAAGGAAGTGAAGTTTTGGTGAGTCCTCATTGTGCTCGAGGATGTGATCACCACTTTACTTTATGTTTTTCCTTTATGTTTTGGACTATTGTATGGGCTGCCTCCCAAGATTTCTAATCATGTTGTTTAGATGGTTTGAGACAAATATGTTAGACTTCCGCTAGTTTTTATAAAAGACTTTGATTGTATTGAAAAGTTTTAATTCCCACTCAATTCTATTACTTTATGTTAAGATATGCTAAGTAGCTTGTATGAGGCCTCTCGGGGTCTTATACACCTTGTTACATCTAGGGGGGGTACCCCTAGGTCGTGACAAACTTAGTAGTGAGACCACAAGGTTTAGAATGGTTCTAGGATGTCTCAAACCATGTCTAGTAGAGTCTTGTTCAGAAGTGTAAAACGCGCAACTTTTATGAATGAGAGACTATTAGATGTTTAGGAAACTTCACTTCTTCACTTCTTTAAGTCGTGCAATGGAGTTCAACACTATAAGGCTTTCTCCTAATCCGTGTTCGATCGTTTTTAGGAAATGACTACTAGAAGGGTTAATGCTAGAAGGTGGGAGGAAGGCAATGTTGAGCAAGAGGTTCCTCTTCGGGTTCCTCCCCAAGCTCCTTCTCATGGTCCAATTGACCCGTTGAATGAGAATGTGACCAATGCTTTGTTTAGATCGGCATTCTAGGTATTGGCTCAAGCCCTTATGGCACAAGCTAATAGAGAGGAGGTAACCCCTGTTAACCCAAATGTGGGTACGATAGCGGCACGAGTGAGGGACTTTACAAGAATGAACCCTCCCAAATTTTATGGCTCCAAGGTTGAGGAAGACCCTCAAGATTTTATCCATGAGGTCTATAAGATACTTGCTATTATAGGAGTGACTCCAATAGAGAAGGCGGAATTGGCTGCATACCAACTCAAACGGGTTGCTGTGATTTGATTCAATTAGTGGAGAGAGGCAAGGCTTGTGGAAGCGGGTCCCATAAAAGGGGAAAGTTTCAAAAGTTCATTTCTTTATCAATTCTTCCCTCTAGGGAGGAGAGAGGACAAAGTACTTGAGTTCATCAACCATAGGCAAGGAAATATGAGTGTAAGTGAGTATGCTTTAAGGTTCACTCAACTATCCAAATATGCTCTTTCTATTGTGGCATATCGTAGGACCAAAAAGAGTAAGTTTGTGTTAGGGGTGTCCGACATGGTAGTTAAAGAGTACTGCACTGCTATGCTTGTCCATGACAAAGACATTTCTCACCTTATGGTGCATGCCCAACAAATTTAGGAAGAAAAGCTCAAGGAAAGATCTTGAGAGGTAAAATGGGCTAGAATGGATGATGGAAACTATTCACATTCTAGGTCCGGTGAACGGCGTCATTCTAGATTCTCGCAAAGGTTCTCCGGCCAAGGTTCTACAAATTCTCCTCCGAGGCCAGAGAATGAGAGAGTGTCTAAATCAAAACCGCAAGGAGATGGTAATAGGCCTCCGATGCCTACTTGTGCTAAATGTGGGAGAAATCATGAAGGGAAGTGTCTAGCGGGCTCTAATGCTTGTTTTGGGTTTGGAAAAATGGATCATAAAATAAGGGATTGTCGTTCGGTTACTAAAATGATGGATAAACTTGTCGTAGGGATCAACCCTACCCTTCATCCGGTC
>JAJOOF010001502.1:0-30964 GCA_029582545.1 Solanum lignicaule | reverse complement strand
AACTCACAATGAAAACCTTGAGTTTTGAATCCAAATGTGTAACCCAATCCCTTTATCTATCAACATTAACTCATACCTTGAAGATTTTTATGAATTCATGTATCTTAGATTATCATTGATCGCCTCTCTATCGACATTATCATATCTTTTGCTAAAAAATCAATCGTACTCATTACCAAACTCAAAACCACAAAAAAAAAACTTATAATCACACTCGAGTTGAACATCTATACACTCATTTCTCAAGTTTTATCCAATAGTTTTTAACCAATATGATGAACCCATAAAACTATCACAATAATCTAGGCAAAACAGATGAAACCACATGTCTCTGAATTCAATTATCCACTGTTCTGAAGATATATCTTTGGCCCTTACAATCTGAGTAAATATCCTTGTTCTCGCCTCTTTCCGAAGGCTAAACTACATCCCACTAATTCTTTTTATTTGTGACTCTAGTTCATTCCAATTCTATTCGAGAGGCTATAGTGACTTTTTAAAAAAAAATCACTTCTTGAATCTTTATCGTGCATCCTTTGTCGTTCTGGTTCTTGTCGCTTTATTCCATTCACTCTCACTTATGTGCTGACTCGTGCATAGTTCCTCATGTGAGTAGTTGGTGTGTCATGTATTGGTTAGATGCTAGATATGGTATTAAGGTGGAAGTTATATACTTTTGGAAATAATGTGTGATCATATTCGAAAGGGTTGAGTAAGGTGATGACTTGACGAAATATTTGAGAATATCTGAATGATGAGGTTAAATAGTGGTTTGATGGATTTCATGAATGTGTTATAGTTTTAGGCTAGTTATCCTATTAAGGTGAATAGTACTTGTGTGGTATATATGATATTTAGAGTAGTTTAACAATTGGAAGTTGAATGATTGAAGGGATGGCTAGATAATGGACATGTAACTTTGGAAAATACAGGTAGTAAAGTTGTCATAAAATGAATGGGTTGCTTAGCGAAGGATGAGAATAATGTTACACCAATTGAGTTTAGAATTTCTACTGCGATTTTATATATTAAGTGTATATCAAAGAGGGTCATAATATGACTACTATATGGTACTGATACTTACTTGGTTAGATTTATGAAGTGTGTTACTTTTGCTATTGACTTGACCTACGGAAGAATACATATAGCTGGGACTAGATTCAAAAAGGAGTTAGTAATATTTTACAGCTATTCAACAGACAGAAATGTGTGGGCTATTTGGGTACAATCTTCTCGGTAGGTATGATGTGTTCTAGTGACCGATCTAACGAACTTTCATGATATGGTACTAGTGGTATATAAAAATGGATATGTCGGTTGTTAAGTGCAAATACTAACTACTTAAGGAGTTAACTATTGTATCGCATGCTCATATAATAAGATTTGGTGTTGGATTCATATTTGAGAAGCCAACTAGCTTATTAGTACTAATGGATAGGTTAAGCATTATTTATAAGGAAGCTTTCAATGGTGGATTTTTGGTATGATATTGATGTGTTTAGGTTGTGAAATGTATCTTGAGGATTTTAAATAAGTGTTGATTTCACCGTAAGCTCCATGGAAGTGGATCGACATTAGGATGACAAGATTATAGGTAAAGGAAATCTCAACAAGTATACTTGTGTGAACATAATTGAGAAATTTAGTAAGAAAGCGCATATAAATTGCGTTAGTCCTTTGAATTTTGAATTGGTATAGCTGGGTTTGAGGTGCTATGTTGATGACAAGGTTGACTTTGTGATGATGAAAGGGCTAACTGAGATAATGATAATAAGAGTTCGTGATGGATAGTGATTAGGATTCAACTATATGATAAAGATTGTTCGTTAAATGGATTTTGTATGGTAATGACGACTTTCTAGTATCTAATGTTATGGTTTGCTATTATTTGATGAGTAGCCTGGCAGTCGCTACTGGTTGATGCCGCAGGATGTTTCTCTCATTTAGTCTTTTTAATTATCTAGGGTAACTAATTATGAACAAATAATTATTAAATCTAACTACTTTTAATGTTATGTTCTTTAACCACCAACTAAATTAATTATTAAAACTAACCCACTAATTCCATATTGTAGTAACGAATAGTCCAAATACTCATTTAGAATCTATCGAAAGAGTCTTATGAAATAAAAAAAATTAGTGGGATGTAGTTTAGCCTTCGGAAAGAGGCGAGAACAAGGATATTTACTCAGATTGTAAGGGCCAAAGATATATCTTCAGAACAGTGGATAATTGAATTCAGAGACATGTGGTTTCATCTGTTTTGCCTAGATTATTGTGATAGTTTTATGGGTTCATCATATTGGTTAAAAACTATTGGATAAAACTTGAGAAATGAGTGTATAGATGTTCAACTCGAGTGTGATTATAAGTTGTTTTTTTTTTGTGGTTTTGAGTTTGGTAATGAGTACGATTGATTTTTTAGCAAAAGATATGATAATGTCGATAGAGAGGCGATCAATGATAATCTAAGATACATGAATTCATAAAAATCTTCAAGGTATGAGTTAATGTTGATAGATAAAGGGATTGGGTTACACATTTGGATTCAAAACTCAAGGTTTTCATTGTGAGTTTAGGTTTGTGGTAGTGTGTTTTGTCAAGGTAGGGATTGGTAAGGTAAGAAATGATCGATCGCATTGAGTATGAAGCACTTGGAAAGACTTAAAAATAATTTGAGTAGTAAATTTGGTTATTTTTTTATTGTTATACCTAAGGGGGGTTTCACATAATGTTATCATTTAGAGGATAAGGTAAAAATGTCATGGGTTGCTGGTCAAAAGGATAAGATTGGTAAGCAAGTTAGCGAAGGGAACAAGAATTTGGTATATTGAAGAGTTCAAGATATTTGAAATTTACGTAATGGAAGAATTTGAGAGAGGTGAAAGAATAAGACCTCTCATATAGACCCAAGGTTTGAAGTTGAATGTTGTATGAATTTTCGCTTATGAGTTCAGATATGACTATTGATGAAAATTGGTTCAGTATAGACTTACTAGGGTTTTATCATCAACTTTATAAGGATTAAGTCTTGATTTGAGTTACAAACAATGATGTGTGGAAGATTCTATGTGGTTATGTTGAGTTAGATTGTTCAAAATATGATAGGTAACTTATGGATGTTAAATGGTGTGGACCTACAGTTCTACATGGTTAATGAGAATTTTTGAGGGGATTGAAACTACTTTATTGATGGGACGATATAGACTGTTATGATGTATTTCATAGGCATTTAATGGCGAGTTGAGGTTATGTGCTTATAGTATATAGAATTATTAGAGTGACTAAGGATTTCTCTGATACCATTTGTCACGACCCAAAAATGGATGTGATGGCACTCGTCTTATCCCACCAAGACAAGTCAGCCTAAAACTCAACCATTACAATAAAATGCGGAAATTTTATAATTAACTCAAAAATATCCCCAAAATCTGGTTGTCACGTATACAAGCCTCTAAAGTACTACAATTGATTCAAAAGAAAAACATTAGTCTCAAATGACCTTGTTTCTAGAATAGAACAATATCATAAATAGGAGTAAGAAGGTCCGCTGAGATGACAAACAGCTACCTAACAAATCTCCAAGATGCCTCGAAAAATAAGAGAATAGAAAGTATCACAAAATCCAGGCTCGTAACCTACAAAAAATTGTAGAAGCAAGGGGTGAGTACCAAACCACACGGTACTCAGCAAGTACCCCTCTAAACACAAGCTAAGGGAATAGAATACGGGTACTCCTTACATCCCAACCAAACTTCTACATCTACAACCTGCATAAAACCAGCCCAACCTAACAGTTCACAGTTTACATAGCACCTAGCTCAACAACAATCACTTTAACAAATTACATATCCTCAACAACAAACTCAATATTCATCAATCACAACTTTCACAAATATCAACAACATACAAGATCAAGTTCATCAAATAGAGGTAATCAAGCATCAAGTACTTCCCAACCACCAATAAAACACATAATCATCAAGAATGAAGGATGTCATGGGATGCAATGCAATATGACACCATGAAATGATATGCCTCAGAATACCAAGTACTCTCTCAACCGTATATACATGATACTCCTCGAAAATACATCGAGAGTTCTTAAACCATGTGGAACTCGCGAGGTCCATATACCGACATGGACGATCTCCACGTGTCTGTGCGGACGATCTCAACGCACTATCATAAATCAAATAAATTTCGCACGGACGATCTCTACGTGCCCAAATTATAATCTTAATATCTCACCATCCCAGCACGGACGATCTCCACGTGCCCAACTTATACTCAATCTCATGTCAATGCATGTGCACAATATGATTTCAATAAAAGGGATGATGCATCTCAATCAACTATCAATATGATATGTAATCACCTCAGCTATCACCAGTATATGGGTTCAATAAAGAACACAATCACACATAATAAATCAAGTCAATAATATATCAAACTAATGCCCATATGCTTTGGCATTCTCGAATTACAATCCACATTCTATAGTAATAAACTTTCCCTTTATAACACCGGTACTCGTACCAATGCCCGTCACAAACAATTCTCAACACATCACACACAAATAATTAATCACATTGCCTTTTATTACCCCTTTTTCATCATTAGAATTAATCAATGTGGACAAGTTAACCCATCACCAAGTCTCATTACCCCCAAACACATATTACAAGGAAATACACGAATTTCATACACTTAACAAGGGTTTAGAAATCCACTTGCCTCAAATAACCGAACAATCACTATGAGACTTGAGCCTTCCCTTTTCGTTGAGCTTCCAAATCAATGCAATCTATTCAAGTACATATTCATAATAAGATTTTGACACTAACAACACCCATATTACTATAGGTTTAGCCTTGACCTAAAAATTCACTAGATTTAATAATCAAGTTCGTAACTCTTGATGCTAATTAACAATTGACTATCATATTTTTCCAAGTTTCAAGTCTAGGGTTAAGTCCCAATTTTTCTAAAATCCTAAATCTAATGGTATTCACATAATACCTTACATCATATCTCAATATTATTAAAACTTGATTTATGAGGTAACTATAACAATAAAATAAAAGGAGAACCCTAAAGAAAATGACAAACCAGTAACTTAGATTCGCTACCCAAAACAATCATCCATCCATACTTCAAACACTATCCAATCACCCTTCATTATTATAAAATTATTGTTTTCTAATTGTTCTTAAATTAAATGGTCACGTTAATTCTTAATTTGTCACCAAGAAAAATAGTAAATGCCACGGATACAACAACGATCAATTCACAATAAAATACCCACAATATATTACTATATTTCCTCTAAGAACCAATTCCTAATTTGCTAACGATTAATCCTAAAAAGGCACTCATTGCCAAATCATTCTCTCATTGATAGCCATCAATTGTTGGTAAGGAATTAAGGTTAAAAAAACCGATAAAAGGCACCTATCTAATCTACAAATTCAAGAGGCAACCCATTATTTTCCTACATACTATACTACTGGTTTTATACACACACACATATATATATATGCATAGCAATTAATGCATTACTTGAAGCTGCTCGTAATTTGATGCCGCCACCGTCCGTTCCTCCTTTCCCTTTCTATTTCTCTTCCAAATTAATGGTTTATTAAAACTGACAAAATCCACTAACTTATTTTTAATACATGGGCCTAATGGCATAGGGTCTTAAATAAATGATCAGTTTAGCCCATTAATTGTCAATTATCTACAATTACCCATCAATTAATTAACTCGAGTTAAACGAATAAATCCAAATTTCCAAAAATAAAAATCGGGTCATTACATAAACATAACTTAAGGTTGAAAGGAACTGAAGAACTTACCTTGCTCAACTCAACTGAACTAAACTGAACTGATTTCAATATAATGCAGTGTAAATAAATGTAGTATAAAGAAAAGCTTTAAAGCATGGCTTCAACTCAATGTATTTTGAAATACAATAATAACTATGTATGTATGCAAAGATACAATATGAACTCTATTTGTATATGAAAATACAAATATTTCTGATGTATATAAAAATACAAAATACTGTTGTGGGAGTTTCTCTAACCGACAACCATCACTTAAGAGTTATCGTGATGATATATCGTTTTGCCTCATGCTGCCAGGGTCGTCCTATACCTTGCTGGAGGTATACTACATGAACTACTAAATGGATCCACTAGTCTATGCTAAAAAACACTAAAGGAATCATCTAAAAAGTATGACTCTTTTCTACCTATGATGGCTACATGGTTTATGGAGGTTGTGAGTTGTCTGAACTCTCCCCCATATCGGTGTTCAATACTACTCCCAAAAAATGATATTAGCTCTTATGTTTAAAGCATACTTCTTTATGTGATTTGATATTAGTGCTCAAAAAATTAACTCAAAGGCTATCTTGAAAATCAAAGATTCCTCTCTTGCTTCACTTAGAAAGCGAGTACTCTTTTCTGAAAACTTGCCTGAAAGCTCTTTGAAAATCGAGGTTTCCTTTCTTGTTCAAATGTGAAAACATTTTAAACCCTTTGGGAATATATAGTCCCCATATACTTTTGAAGAAATGAACTTCAAACTTTACTCTTCAACCTTTACTCAACTTGAACTTTAAGTCTTAAAACAAAGTAAAAACATTTGGTAAAGACTTTTTGAAAACTTTAAAGAACTTCTCTTGACTTGCTTCTTAACTTCTAACTTGACTCTTAACTTCTCTTGACTTGCTTCTTAACTTCTAACTTGACTCTTAACTTCTCTTGACTTGACTTTTAACTTCTCTTGACTTGACTCTTAACTTCTCTTGACTTGACTCTTAACTTTGCTTGAATTGAATTATGGATTCAAGGATTATGACTTTGTGATAAGAAAGATCTCATGATGTTTAGGAATGATTTTAGATAGCTAAACATGAGAAAAGATCAACAAATCACTGCCTGAGGGTGGGTCCACGACATGGAGAAGTATTTAAATTTTTGGTTCGAAAATGACTTTTGAGGCAGAACGGTCCATGACCGCTCCGCAACGCGAAATGTTTTTTCCCAAATCTGGGGAGCAGGTCCGCAACGTGGAGGCACTGCCCAGATTTGCCCGACGAAATTTCTTCTTTGTTTTCCAGCTCTAAACCCTCTAAACTCCATTGGTTCTTTCACCAACCACTTAGAATCATTTATACCCTCAAATAACATCAGATTCTACTCGAAAACACAACTAAAACGTGAATCAATCTCAAGAAAACTCCAACAACACAACCCACAAGGATTCAAACGAACTTCATCAAGAATTCAAGGGATTTACTTTCAAATCAATATACTTTGCTGAAATTGAATCAAGTTGGGCGTGTGGGTGAACTGACCCAACACTATGTGATCTCACATACCTTGTAGGGATCACCGCCGACAAAATCCACAAGCTAAACTCGACAATCTTAACGAATCTTGCTTCTCTTCTCCTTTCTCCTCTTCTCTTCTCTTTTCTCCAAGCCCTAGCATATTTTGGTAAAAGCATATACTGATCTAATACTGATTAGACCCTAACTTAATTACTAAAAATGAAATAAAATCATTGGGCAAGGAAAAGACCAAACTACCCTTTAAAATCCGGATTGGACTTTCCTTATATCAACAGCCCAACTTCCAAAGGGCGTAACTCACTCATACAAACTCGGAATCGCGCAAACTCAGCGGCGTTGGAAAGATCATTCCAAGAGCTTTCCTACCATATCTGGAAGTACCTCTAACTCATCCTGAGATAGAAGGTATGGTCGTTTGAAGCTATCCAAAACTCAACTTATTCTAAAAACAAAATTTCTATATTTTCATTCTTTCCAAAAATAACTATTTCCAATCATTAGCTTCTTCCTAGTTATTTCAAATTGCGAGATATTACAATATCTCCCCCTAGGCTAAGGGTGTAACATGCAACATTCAGTTCAAACACCCATAAGCAAATGCAAAACAACATGCCAACTAATAAATAAATACTAACAAAGGATTAGTACCTTAATTCGGAACTTCTACAGATTCGAAGAGATGTGGATATCTCTTCTTCATATCCTCCTCAGCTTCCCAAGTAGCTTCTTCAAAAAATTGGTTCCTTCAAAGGACTTTGACTGATGCTACCTCTTTTGTTCTCAACTTGTGAACTTGGCAATCTAGAATCTGAACAAGAATCTCCTCATAAGATAAGCTATCCTTGATTCCAATATCTTCAGTTGGTATGATCAATGAAGGATCTTCAACATGGAGACGTGAAATATCGGATGAACAGTTGCTAACTCTTGGGGTAGCTCCAACTCATAAGCTACATTGTCAATCCTCTTGGATATTCGATAAGGTCCAATATACCAGGAACTAAGTTTCCCCTTCTTACCAAACCTCATAACACTCTTCATGGGTGAAACTTTTAGATATACCCAATCATCTACTTCAAACTCTAGCTCCCTTCTCCTAACATCAGTGTAGGATTTCGAACAACTCTGGTTGTTTTCAACCTTTTTTGAATCACTTTCACTTTCTCCATAGCTTGATGAACTAATCTGGTCCTATCATCCAAACATCACCAACTTCAAACCATCCAATAGGAGATCAGCAACTTCTCCCATAAAGAGCCTCATATGGATCCATTTGGATGCTAGCATGGTAACTATTGTTGTAAGCAACTCAATGAGAGGTAGGTGATCATCCCAATTACCATTGAAATCAATCACACAATCTACCTTGATACCTCAAAACACCATCCCCCCTTGTTCAAAAGCCATCACTTTTTGCTTATGAACATTTGCCTTCAATTCAAGCAAAATTAGATCTTGGTCTTGTTTTTCTTTCACTTTTGACACAAATGAAGATTCAGCCCCATTCATCACCACTACTCCTCCTTCTGTGGAATCCATTAGTCAAACTCCTAAGCTTGCAAGTCTATGCACCTCTTTTGCTAACTCTTTCTTATCTTTCTTAAAATGGGCGGTACTACCTATATAGACAACCTACTCAAGGTGTCAGCGACAACGTTAGCCTTACCTGGATGATAAAGAATACTCATGTCATAATCTTTGAGTAACTCTAACCACCTTCTTTATCTGAGATTAAGTTCTTTCTGAGTAAACACATACTGAAGGCTCTTGTGATCGGTGAACACATCTACATGCACACCATACAAATAATGACGACATATCTTCTAAGAAAATACTACGGTAACCAACTCTAAGTCATGGGTTGGGTAATTCTTCTCATGAACTTTCAATTGTCTAGAGGCGTAAGCTATAACCTTGTCATTCTGCATTAATACGCAACGCAAACCAACTATAGATCCATCACAATAGACAACAAAGCATTGCGTACCTTCTGGTAATGTCAAAATTAGGGCAGTAGTCAACCGCTTTTTCAATTCCTGAAAGCTTTTCTCACAAGCTTCAGACCATTGAAACTTCACTATCTTCTGAGTTAACTTGGTCAAAGGAGATGAAATAGATGAGAACCCCTCTAAGAACCTTCTATAATAGCCAGCTAAACCTAAGAAACCCCTAATATCAATTGGAAATGTAGGTCTAGGACAATTCTGCACTGCCTCAATTTTATGAGTATCAACTTTAATTCCCTCTCCAGACATAATGTGACCTAAGAATGCCACAGACTCAGGCCAAAACTCAGACTTAGAGAACTTGGCATATAACTCTCTATCTTTTAGAGTCTGGAGAACTTTTCTGAGATGACTAGCATGATGTTCTTCATTCCTTAAATAGATTAGTAAGTCATCAATGAAGACGATAACAAACATATATAAATAAGGTTTGAATACTCTATTTATAAGGTCCATGAATGCTGCAGGCGTATTGGTCAAACCAAAGGACATGACCAAAAACTCACAATGACCATAACGGGTCCTGAATGTTGTCTTTGGAATATCACATTCCCTTACTGTCAACTGATGGTAGCCTGATCTGAGGTCTATCTTACTAAAACTAGCAGCACCCTGAAGCTGATCGAAAAGATCATCAATCCTTAGGAGAGGATATTATTCTTGATGGTAACCGTATTCAACTGACGGTAATCTATACACATCCTAAGGGAGCCATCTTTCTTTCTCACAAATGGGACCGAAGCTTCCCAAGGTGAGATACTTGGTCGAATAAATCCCTTAACAATGAGATCTTTCAAATGCTCTTTAAGCTCTTTCAACTCTGCTGGTGCCATTCTATATGGTGGAATAGATATAGGGCGAGTATCTGGAAGAATGTCTATACCGAAGTCTATTTCTCTCTCAAGAGGGACTACGAAAAGATCATCAGGAAAGACTTTTGGAAACTCTCTTACTACTGAAACTGACTGAATAAGAGGTATTTCAACACTAGAGTCATTAACTCGGACTAAGTGACAGACACACCCCTTGGAAACTAACTTTCTTTCCTTAAGGTACAAAATAAAACAACCCTTAGGCACTGTTGAACTACTCTTCAACTATATAACTGGTTCACTGGAAACTGGAACTTGACTACTCAAGTTCTACAATCTATTGATGCATAACATGTATGAAGCTAGTACATACCTAGAATGACATCAAAATCTACCATATCTCACTCAACTAAGTCAGGCATGGTACTCTTATGATTGATGGAAATGGGACAATCACGACAGACTCTTTCTGCTATAATAGACTCACCATCAGGTGTAGAAAAACTGAAGGCTCAAAAAGAACATCAAAATTGAAAACTTGGATCATACCAGTGACAACATCTAGCAAATCCTCTTGCTTTTGGCGACTAGCAATAGCATAAAGACTTATTCCTTCTCTGCCTACCCTTGAAGTAGCTCATCTAGATGCAGCTCTATCTGGTGGAGCAACTGAAGAAGACTGGGCTCTATTTCCCCCATTACCATTACTATGTCTGCTCTTAGGACACTCTCTCATAAAATGACCGTTCTGGCAACACTTGAAAGAAACTAGTGGAGCCATCACGACACACCCCTGAGTGGCTCCTACCACACTTAGCACATGCAGGAGACTTAGTACCCCCTTGTGCCTTACTACCTTGCGAAAGCGCGGTCTAGCTCTGAAGTTCTGAGAATTTTGACTATTGTACTCACATTTGTTCCTTGGTGCAGGTGCAGATAGATTAGCAGATGATAGAACAGGTCCTTTCTACTTATGTTAGAAAGAAGACCGGTTCGCATTACTCTTTTCCTGCCCGGATTCATTCTCTGATGTCTTAGCTTTCTTGTTCTTAAACTCTTCTCTATCCTTCAACTTGTCATCCTCAAATCATTACACATAAATCATTAGCCTTGCTATGCCCATGTAACCTATCAGCATGGCTGCCTTACTTTCCTTACTTGATAGACGAGTCAACCCAACAACGAATAAACTCACCCTGCTCCTCATGTTAGCAACCATCTCTTTGCTTCTCTTAGCTCACGAGTAAAGAAACGCCTCATGAAGGCAATCTCGACCATAGGCCAGCTCAAAATTGATTACGCATAAGCATGAGTTAGAAAGAAAATTTTTAGAGATAAAACTCTAACCCACGAAATGAGCATGAAAGATGTGAGATAATTTCCTAAATATTGCAGTCTTCTAATTATAAATGTGGCACGCTTCACACCGATAACTAGGACTCTACAGACACAGCTTTATAGACTCCCTAGGACTCTTGAACTTTGTTCTCTGATACTAAGTTTGTCACACTCCGAACCTACACCCTGGATGTGGCCGGTACTCGATAACCATTGCTGGCCCCAAGCGAACCTTGGCCTGTCTTACTTACTCAGCGGAAGACTTTACTCAAGATAAATACTTTTAAAACAAGTAAACTGAACTTCTCAAATTATAACTTAGAATGTATTATAATAACATTCAAAGCCAAAGTGGCAACTCAAGTCTCAACTTAACTGAAAAGGAAAAGTAAAGACTCATGAACTAACATCACTAACTCTGTCTATGAAGCCTCTAAACAATTGAGATGGACATCGGGACAAGACCCACGACATCCTAATGAACTAAAATACAGAAAATAATAAAAGGATCCTCTGGAAAGCTAGGAGGCTCACCAACTGACTTTGAGTGCTCAACTAGATCGACAAGGCGCATGATGCTTATCGTGATTACCTGTGTCTGCATCATAATAACATGCAAGCCAACTGGCATCAGTACATTGAATGTACGAGTATGCGAGTTGGAATGTTAAACATAACTTAAGCTTGAAAGGAACTGAAGAACTTACCTGGCTCAACTCAATTGAACTTATTTCAATATAAAGCAGTGTAAATAAATGCAGTATAAAGAAAAGCTTTAAAACATGGTTTCAACTCTGTGTATTTAGAAATACAATAATAACTCTGTATGTATGCAAAGATACAATATGAACTCTATTTGTATATGAAAATACAAATATTTCTGATGTATATAAAAATACAAAGTACTGCTATGGGAGTTTCTCCAACCGACAACCATCACTTAAGAGCTATTGTGATGATACATCGTTTTGCCTCACGCTGCCAAGGCCGTCCAATACCTTGTCGGGGTCATAGAACCTGAATTACTAAGTGGATCCACTAGTCTATGCTAAAAAGCACTAAAGGAATCATCTAAAAAGTATGATCTTTTTCTACCCATGATGGCTACATGGTTTATGGGGGCTATGAGTTGCCTGAACTCTCCCCCATATCAGTGCTCAATACTACTCCTAAAAACCGATATTAGCTCTTATGTTTAAAACATACTTCTTTCTGTGATTTGAGATTAGTGCTCAAAAACTTTGCTCAAAGGCTATCTTGGAAATCAAAGTTTTCTATCTTGCTTCATTTAGAAAGCGATTACTCTTTTCTGAAAACTTGCTCGAAGGTTCTTTGGAAATCGAGGTTTCCTTTCTTGTTTAAATGTGAAAACATTTTAAACCCTTTGGGAATACATAGTCCCCATATACTTTTGAAGAAATGAACTTCAAACTTTACTCTTTAATCTTTACTTAACTTGAACTTTAAGTCTTAAAACAAAGTTAAAACATTTGGAAAAGACTTTTTGAAACCTTTAAAGAACTTCTCTTGACTTGCTTCTTAACTTCTAAGTTGACTCTTAACTTCTCTTGACTTGACCCTTACCTTTCCTTGAATTAAATTATGGATTCAAGGATTATGACTTTGTGATAAGAAAGATCTGATGATGTTTAGGAATGATTTTAGATAGCTCAACATGAGAAAAGATCAAGAAATCACTGTCTGAGGGTGGGTCCGTGACGCGGAGAAGTATTTAAATTTTTGGTTTGAAAATGACTTTTGAGGCTGAACGGTCTGTGACCGCTCCGCGACTCGAATGTTTTTTCACAAATATGGGGAGCAGGTTAGCGACGCGAAGGCACTACCCAGATATGCCCGACAAAATTTCCTCTTCGTTTTCCATCTCTAAACCCTCTAAACTCCATTGGATCTTTCCCCAAACACTTAGAATCATTTATACCCTCAAATAACATCAGATTCTACTCGAAAACACAACTATAAGCGTGAATCAATTTCAAGAAAACTCCAACAACACAACCCACAAGGATTCAAACGAACTTCATCAAGAATTCAAGGGATTTACTTTTAAATCAATATACTTTGCTGAAATTGAATCAAGCTGGGCGTGTGGGTGAGCTAACCCAGCGCTATGTGATCTCACATACCTTGTAGGGATCACCCCCGACGAAATCCACAACCTAAACTTGACGATCTTGACGAATGTTGCTTCTCTTCTCCTTTCTCCTCTTCTTTTCTCTTTTCTCCAAGCCCTAGCGTATTTTGGTAAAAGCGTAAACTGATCCTAAATTAATTACCAAAAACGAAATAAAATAATTAGGCAAGGAAAAGACCAAACTACCCTTTCAAAATCCGAATTGGACTTTCCTTATTCCAACAGCCCAACCTCCAAAGGGCCTAACTCACTCATACGAACTCGGAATCGCGCAAACTCAGCGGCATTGGAAAGATCATTCCAAGAGCTTTCCTAACATATTTGGAAGTACCTCTAACTCAATCTGGGCTAGAAGTTGGCCAAAAACTTAACGTATTCTAACTTAACAAAATTTCTAGATCTTCATTCTTTCCAGAAATGACTATTTGCAATTATTAGCTTCTTCCTAGTTATTTCAAATTGCGAGATGTTACATAAGTCTTGAGTAATGAATTCCTAACCCTTTTTGAGATTATATTCTTAACCCTGTGAAGTCCTTGAGTTGAGTTGTTCATGCCCATAATTCCACATGAACCCATGAGTCAAACATTCTTGAGATGAAGTAGTATTATGAAGTCCTTGAGTTGAGATTGTTCATGCCCATAATTCCGCATGAACGGTCTAAGTGAGTATTCTTGAAAATGAGTATTACCATTGAAGTTCTTGAGTTCTGAGTTGTTGAGTCTCGAGTACTGAGTTCTATGTATGGTTATTGAAAACCTTGAATTGAGTCGTTCACGTCCATAATTCGGCATGAACTTTATTCTGAGAAGCCTTTTACAAATTTTTCTAAACTTGTTTTAAGAGTTGAGTTGAGATAGAGTAGAGTGGAGTTCATTTTCTTTAAAATGATATATGGGAACTAAGTAGTCCCAAGAGTAAATGTTTTCACATTTAAAAGAGGAGGAAACTGAGATTTCCAAAAGAGTTTTGAGCAGTTTGAGTAACATCTCTTTTTAGAGAAAGATTTTGAGTGATAATCTCAAACCACAAAAAGAGTTATGTTTTTAAACATATGAGTTGAGTATATTTTGGGAGTAGTATTGAGCACCGATACGAGGGAGAGTTCGTACAACTCACAGCCCCCATAAACCATGTAGCTAACGTGGGTAGAAAGGGTCATACTTTTTAGATGATTCCTTAATGATTTTTAGCATAGACTAGTGGATCCACTTAGTTGAGAGGTTCTATACACCGGCAAGGTATAGGACAGTTCTGGTAGGGTGGGCGAAATGTTGTATCATCACATAACTCATAGTGATGGATGTCGGTTAGAGAAACTCTCACAGAGATATTTTGTATTCTTATATACACTGAGTTTATTTTGTATTTTCATATACAAACAGATTTTATATTGTATCCTTGCATACAAACTAAGTTACCATTGCATTTTTCAATACATTGAGTTGATTTCTACTGTTTTAAAAGTGTTCCATATATTGCATATGTATTGTTGCTTTATATTCAGTTGAGTATCCAGAGTTGAGTACCCAGAGTCGAGTATCTTATTATTGAGTCGAGCCTTATTTCACAGAGTTGAATATCTTATCTTTGAATTGAGTATCTGATTCTTGAGTTGAGTTTAGTTTAGTGAGTTGAGAGAGGTAAGTATGTTTCCTTTTTATCAAGTTCAAGCTTATGTTATGCTTTAGAATTCCCCTTACATGCTCGTACATTCCATGTACTGAGCCATTTGTCCTGCATCGTTTCATGATGCAGATACAGGTTTTCAGGATCATCAACAAGCGTTTCACTGAGGTCATGTGATATTCCAATCAGCTTTGGTGAGCCTTCTTATATTTCGGAGGACTTCACCTTTATCTTACAGTTAGTAGTTTTGAGATGTTGTTGGTCTTGTTCTAATATCCTTTTGTAATAGTAGAGGCTTCATAGATAGACAGAGTTGAGGAGTTTCTGTATTTACTTTTATTTTGAGTATTGTACAGACTTTTAAAAAGGTCGAGTATTTGAGTTTATTGAATTTATTTTAGTTTTAAGCTTTTGTATGCTTGAGTTAGTCTTCCGCTTGTAGTCAGCCAGGATGAGGGTTCGCTTGGGGACCAACAATGATCTTCGAGTGCCGGTCAAGTCCAGGGTGTAGACTCGGATCATGACATAAGACTTGAGAAATATGGGTAGGGTCAACCCGTGGGCCAATTAAAAATTAATTAAAAAATAAAAATAAAATATAATTAAATGTCAGTAATAATTTAATTGTCGTTAAATATGTATTACAGGGGACGAATCTACATGGACCCGAGGGGGTTCATCTGAACCCCTTTCATTGAAAAAATTACATTGTATATCTATGATCATTTTTTTAATTTATATATATATATATATATATTAATGAACCCCTTTAGCATAAGCTAAGTGCTTGGTTCAGTGATAAAGGACATTCAAGGATGCTCAAGGTGAGCGCTAGTTCACGGGTTTGAATATGGGTAATAGCGTTTTTTCCCATAGTTTCATGCGATTATAATTTTTATTTTCCCAATAAATGAGAAAAAAAAATCTTTTAAAACCTATTGGGATTTATATGTTTTACTAGATATTAAAAAATAGATTTCTTTTCTATTTTTATAAAATTAAGTAAAACTTATAACTTTTTTAAAGTTTTCATAATTAAAATTAAAAATAATACATTCTCTCTTACTAATTTTGCGTCAAACATTTAATTTATATTTGATTAAGGAATAATATAATTATAAGTAAGATTAAATAAATAGGATTAATCATTAAAATTTATAAATAAATATAATTGTCATGACATTTCTCAATCTTGATAATTATTTTCTCGACGCGAATTTTATTGACTACAATATGATTGGATTCGGAAGTATTCCGTAGTTAGTTTCAAAATTTGAATAACGTATATATACAACAATGATGGAGACAAGACCCATAATTAAAAAAAATAAAAAATACATTCTCTCATACTTATTTTAATATTATGTCAAACATATACTTGCTCGATTTTATTGTTTGTGTTGAGGTAGAGTTGAACTTTATTTAGTTACTTATATTTGATCTGACCCGTTTATATCTGACCCATCCCAACCCTCTTGAATACTATTAGTGTGCTTACTTATCTTTTTGAACCCCCTTGATGGAAATCTTGCCTCCGACACTGTGTATTAAAAGTAATTAACACTCTTTGTAAATGTCTCAAAAGTCTATAACGATATTGAATCTAATGACAATTAACTAATGTCAGTAAATATTATGGCACTCTCTTTATTAATATGTCTATTTATTGCGGCCAAAAGTTATTTTTATTATACTATCAATGAATTTTATTTAAATTCAAATTACCATTATTCATCTGATTAAAGAAAATTATATAGATTAAATAATTTACTATCCTATAAGCTCACTAAGCTCTCTTTGGTGCAACTTTTGCAGCATGCTAAAATTCAATTATGCAAATTTCAAAAGCAAAATGTAGTGTACACATTGAAAAAAAAAAAGAGTTTTAGTTATATGGTCAAATTTTATATATAATGAGGTCACTTGTTTTATTAGCCATTTATAAGACTTTTTTATTTCTTAACACTGAACACCTGAAGCATGGATGCATCTAGTTTCTAATTTGTTGACTTTTTTTGTAATTGTCGTTTAGTTTGATTGTATCCTAATTCCTATTAATGAATCTAATATTTACAATAACGATGGGGATTTTAGTAAACTTAATAATAATTATTACAGTACAATACATGAATCCAACTAAAGTTATATAACCATAACAAATTAAAGATACAATTTATTCAAACTTTATTACGATAATAATACAATACAAATACAATACATTATTAAGTGATGATAATTAACAATCATCCAAACAAGCTAGAAATGAAATAAAACAGGATTTAATACAACTTAAGTGTTGTATATTTTTTTAAAATGAACACGACAGAAAAAAAGACAAACCAATCACACTTTTGCTTAGTAAATTAAAAACAACTACTACTGTTTATTTCAAACATTCCCCAGGAATTAACAGCTCATATATTATGAATAGCATATTAATGGTCTTCAATTTATTGTATATGCCTTATTTTGCTCTGAATATTTGAATAATGAAGGTGCAATTTCATCATTATATTTATATTTTGATAGATTCAGTCAGTATCGACTTAATCATGTTTTTAAGTCTGCCTTTGGCGTTTGTGTATCCATCTTCCTCTTTATATAATGTGTCTATCACACGTGTGAAATTTAGAACTCGTTGAAGGACAAACATTGGTACTTCAGTTTCAGTTGAACGAAAGAATTCTTTGTTTATGTCCTTCCATGCATTGGTGATCTCTTTCTGAAATTTGATGTAAGCTTCTTGCTTTGAAGCTCCATAATCTTTCATGTAACATTCTATAATTGAAGCTACATGTCCTCTTTCTTGTTCAACCTACATGAAATTAATAGATTTCAATATCTTCCATATATATAATTAATACATTTCAAACATTTTTTGGGAAAATGTTAAAAAACAAGAGAGAAGGAACTTTGGCACATTTTTTCTGAAAAATAGGACCCAATAATCCACTTGTCAAATTATGGAAAGAGTCTCACACAACTTTTGTCTGCCACATCATACTTATCCCTCAACCATCATAAAATTTCGGTGGGTGTACATATACATTTGTTAACTTTGAAAAACTTAGATATAAATTATATATACTTACTTCATGCCCAACAATATCGTCCATTGATCTGGCAATCAATGCGGAAGCTCGAACTATCAAAGGTTCATTTATCATCCATTCAAAAGTCTCTTCGGATATAAATTCCTCCATACCAACCAAGCAAGTTGTTGCTGCCATCAGATATCCAGAACTTACAATTGCATTCTCCATGTGCTCCTCATATTTTGGAGTATAGCCAGCATCTAACCATTGAGCTTCTTTAAAATAGGCTCTTACTAACTTTTTCATCTAAAAAGAATAAGAGGTAATTTTAGCTAAACAAAAAGTAATTCTAGTATCTTTTATTCTTTTGGAATGAGAACATTTCCCTGTTGTTTTTCGGAAATAGTCTTTGTACCTCCATAAGGTAATGGTAAGGTCTGTGTAAACTCTATTATCCTCAGACCCCACCTAGTGAGATTTC
Organism: Solanum lignicaule; assembly: GCA_029582545.1. Classification (NCBI taxonomy): domain Eukaryota; kingdom Viridiplantae; phylum Streptophyta; class Magnoliopsida; order Solanales; family Solanaceae; genus Solanum; species Solanum lignicaule. The sequence goes on along the minus strand of JAJOOF010001502.1, from coordinate 12,148 downwards.
ACTGGGTATGTTGTTGTTGTTAATGTTTCCTTGCTGCCAGTCTTCATTTCTTAATTTTTTTTAAATTAAATATAAGGGGAAGGGAAAATAGAATGAAGGGGAGATTATAAAGTTGGGAATTGAATTCTCATCAATAAGGTGAAAATTCAAACCACCAACCAACCAATTAAATTAATATTACCTCATATTTTGCATAGCATACACGGTCTAATTTACATTCTTTGGCCAACGCTTGTTCCATTTCACTGTATATGTCTAGAAGAGCTTGATAAGCATGTCTCAGATATGGCGGTACTGAATCGATTGCATTAATATCCCATCTAAAAAATATCAAGATTTAAATCAAAATCACAAGCTAATTTATTTTTAAGTCGTGTGTATTTGTGTATGTATAGAATTTATATAATTTCACAATAACTATTGAAAAAACATTTTTAATTTTTCATATTCATCAGTGAGGGATTGTAAAATGATTAATTTACTTGTGAAACTGATGTTTTACCTCTGGATTGCATTGTTGAAAGGTACTAGTTCGTCAAAGGTTGCATAAGCATCAAAAGTGTCATCAAAGAAGGAGGCCATTTGGATTACTTTTGTCATCATTTTTCTCGCACGACTATATTTAGGCTCAAAGTACACTCCTAATATCCAAAAGTAACACTCAACCAACCTGTCTCTTGCATATGGATATTTATTTGCAAAATCCAAATCTTTCCACCACCTACATACATCACAAGAACAACGATTTTGTTGCATGCATTTCATTTTTATTCCAAATTATCATTATTCATCTAATTAAAAAAGATATATAAATCAAATAATTTTCTACTTTGTAAGCTCACTAAGCTCTCTTTGATGGAACTTTTGCAGCACGTTGAAATCCAATTTAGCAAATTTCAAAAGCAAATGGTTGTGTGCATCATTGTTTTCATAAATGGATATGTATTTCCTTGCTCCCACCCTTGGTACAGTCATGTGAATAGGCTGACTTAAGGCTTCAGTAACTTCATTCTTAAGAGAGTTATTGCTCAAGTTGGAGACAATAGATTCGAGATGAGTGGTGGTAAAGGTAAGAGCTTCTTCAAGAACCTCCTCATCTTGCACTCTCAGATGTGATGCTTCATACAAACTTAATAATCCTTGGACATCATTAGTAAGTGTTTCCTTGAATTTTCCATCTTGTTCGGTGAATTGCTTGAACACATCTGGTTAAACATCATGTTCGTCATTAGTTATAAGAAATTTAACCTTATTAAAAGTACTTGCATGACTCAATCAACGCCCACAAGTCGAAAACGAAGAGAAACAATGAAGGATGGAGTACAATTACCAGAAGACATGTAATAGCCTTGTTGCCTCACAAGTCGAAAACAAAGAGAAACAACGTGAAGGTTGTCATCGTTCTGTTGAGACGCATCAAAAATGTTTTGAATGGATGTTTCAATTTCATTATCGAAATGATATGCCACTCCCAATCGTTGAATTGTGTCTATCAACACAAGTTTTTGTTGACTACCCTCTGGAGCTTCCACTAACATGTTCCTGATTGTTTCTTTGTACTCATCAACTTCAACTTTTTCTTGGTTAGTAATTTCCTGCATTCGAAAAATACTCATCATATGTTAATTAATCAAATATTATGTTACATCTTAAAACAATTAACATAGAAAAAAATGTATTAAAGAAATATGTGTGACTGACAGGAGTATAAGAAAGGAAATGATATCCCCAAACAGTTGGGTGAAAATTTGCCAAGGGGCGACACTTATTAGGAGAAGAAGTAGCCATTGCTCGTTCAAAGGTTCTTTTTTCTCTTGCTTTTTTTTCAAGATTAATTTGTGGGTTTAAGTTGTGCTAATAGGATGGCCTATTTATAATTTACCTTAGTCCATTGAATTGAATTTTTAGGATTCAATTATTTTGTTATAGGTTGCTTAAGTCTACATTATAAGTCAAGGCTTATTAATTAGAATTAGTTGTTAGAAAATAGCATGCACAACAAAAGCAATTCAGAATCATACATCATACATGAATATAGACAACAACCACAAATATATATCACTTACAAAGCATTCTTAAAATTAATTCAAGGGTTACCTCTTGAAGTGTGTGCAGATATCTTGAAGCAAATCACACTCCAGCTCTACCGTCTTCTACAGCGATCCCAAACTAACAATTGAACTCTCTCAATACTTGGGTGGACAATTATCGTATAGAAAACTAAATGTCTTTCTAGATTAGAAGAATCCCTACTTATAGAGATTTCTTCCCAGTCCAAAAAGGGGAAGAAAATACAAGTCTTTTTTTTCAAGAAGAGAAACCCACGTTTCTTTTCTCTCTTGAGAAAAATTGCACACTATTTTTCCTTCTTCTACTAGAAAATAGAATTCTGAGTTCTAGTTAAATATGGACACCGTAGGGAGCACATAATTGATTAATGAGACTTCCTATTATGGAAATAATTTCAAATAATTAATTTGAATTATTCTTACCATAATAAATTACAAATCATTCCACTAGAAATTCGTAATTGCACTCCTCTATTTATATTTCAAAATTTCCCATTACACACTTATGTAATTCCCCACGTTAAGATTACAGATACTAATCAATATATTAAATTACTGACGAATTTAATTCAATGATTAATTTCCTTTAGAGCAATACTTAACTTATTTCATGTACCAGATTCATAAATCTACCGGTCGGGTTTACACATGAAAACTTATAAGTTTCTCATAAAAAGGTGCATCATCAATCTCTATATTGAGACATTGATTCCATCAACTAACTAATTATTTCACCAACATATAGTATTATCATCCAATCTACCAGACATATTGATCCATCTCAGAATCTCACCTTTTAATAAATCAAAATGATAATTAATATATACAAATCATAATCGTTATATCAAGATTAAGAATATAAGTACATTTAACAATTTAGAGAATATGTTTTTATCAATCAATCTAAAACATCTATCTCTACTCAGTCCCGTGCAATACATACAAAATGCACTAGCACGAGAATACCATTCTCATAATCAAGATAAATTACATTTAATCCCGTGCTACAATCTTTCTGATGGTTTGTTCAAATTTTCATCTTCGATTGTGAACTATAACTTTTAACTGATACGAACCGATGATTTGATCTTCTATGTATAAGCTTATACTTTGTACACCAAATCATCTACTATATAAGCTGAGGATACATATGCGACAAATTGATCTATTTAATGTAACACTTAGTTGAATTGAACAAATAAATAAATAATTGTTCAATAAATAATACTATATTAAAACGCATGGTTAATAGTATATCCTAACAATCTCCCACTTAGACTCATAACCATTCGCCTACAACTGTAACACCCATTCCTTCAACATGCCTATTAAAAGACTTTTGTGGTAAAGCTTTTGTGAAAGGATCTGCCAGGTTATTTTCTAATGCAATCTTCGCAACCATCGCATCTCCTCTCTATACTATGTCTCGAATCAAATGTTACTTTCGCTCAATATGCTTTGCCTTCTTATGACTTTGTGGTTCCTTTGAATTTGCAACCGCACCACTATTATCACAAAACATTGTGAGTGGCACTTCTATCGCAGGAACAATCGCTAAGTCTTTTAGAAAGTTTTTGAGCCACACTGCCTCCTTAGTTGCCTCAGAGGCTGCTACATATTCAACTTTCATGGTAGAATCAGCAATACATATTTGCATGATGCTTCTCCAAACAATGGCTCCGCCTCTCAAAATAAACACATTTCTTGAGGTCGACTTTCTAGAGTCCATATTAGACTGGAAATCTGAGTCTGTGTACCCTATGGGCACCAACTCATCTGAATGATAGACTAGCATGTAATCCCTAGTCCTTTTTAGGTACTTGATTGTTTGCTTAACTGTTGTCCAGTGTTCTCTTCCAGGATTAGACTGATATCTGCTAACCAAGCCTACGACAAAATAGATATCAGGCCTAGTGCACAACATTGCATACATGAGGCTTCCTACAACTGACACCTAAGGAACTGTCTTCATGCTTTCTGTTTCCTCTTTTGTCTTAGGACATTAATCCTTAGATAGAGAAATTTCATGTCTGAAGGGAAGAAATCCTTTCTTAGAATCATGCATGCTAAACCTGATAAGAATTGTAAGAATATAAAGAGCTTGAGATAAACCTAACATATTTTTCTTGTGATCACGTAGAACCTTGATCCCATGTGAGCAGCTTCTCTCAAATCCTTCATATCAAAATTAGTGGACAACCATTCCTTAACTGAATTCATCAAGCCCACATTGTTTCTTATAACCAAGATATCATCTACATATAATTCCAAAAACATCACTTTATCCCCATTCCACTTTTTGTACACACAAGACTCATTAAGATATTGCTCAAAACCAAAAGTCTTGACTGCATTGTCAAAACAAGTATTCCATGCACTAGAAGCTTGCTTTAATCCATAAATGGATCTTTTAAGCTTGCACAACATGTGTTCTTTGTCCTTTTCTATGAAACTATCTGGTTGTCGCATAAATATGCTTTCATCAAGACTTTCATTAAGGAAAGATGTCTTGATGTCCATTTTCCAAATTTCATAATCAATTCAGAGAGAGTTGCATTATTATGATCTTGTGGTGGAACCACATCATTTGTAGGATCTTGAGTGTCCATGTTATCTTCATCACCTTGCGGTGCAGAGATATCAACAACTTTTTCCTTTAATGTAATCTGCTCATTATTACTCACACTACCTTGATGCAATGAATTTTCAGGAACTTGTACTTGTTGAATTATATGTTTATTAACATTTCTCTTGCTACTATAATGCAATGGTATGTTAACTCTAACATATGGGGTTTGAATTTGGTTTCCATTATTTTCAGTAGACTGATTTGTTATCTCTTTGCTTAATTCCTATAAAACTAGTTTACTACTAGGAATATGGTTTGTTAAAAAATCCGTTTCCAGAAACTTGGCATTGGTAGTCACAATGACCTTCTTTTCTTTAGGATTATAAAACATACCACCTTTCGTTCCTTAGGGTATCCAATCAAAAATCATGCTTCTATTTTAGGTTCCTATTTTTATGTCTTCCCTTTCAGCACATGTGTTGGACATCCCTAAACTCGAACATGTTTCAAACTAGGTTTGTGCCCAGTCCACAGTTCAATAGGTGTCAAAGGAACATATTTAGAAGGAACTAAGTTCAAAATGTAATTTGTAGTTTCTAATGCATATCCCTAAAATGAATAAGGCAAATCACAATAACTCATCATTGATCTAACCATTTCTGAAAGAGTTTTGTTTCTTCTTTCTACTACACCATTTTGTTGTGGTGTTCTAGGCGTAGACATTTGAGATGTAATTCGTTGTTCTGATAAGTAACTAATGAACTCATTAGAGAGGTATTCACCACCACGATCACATCGTAGTGACTTGATAAATTTTCTATGTCGTTTCTTTGTTTCCTTTAAATCTTTGAATTTCTCAAAGCATTCAGACTTATGGTGCAACAAATAATTATATCCATATTTTGAGTAGTCATCAGTGAAAGTCACAAAGTACTCATACCCAGCTCTCCCTTGAATGCTCATCGGGCCACACAAATCAGAATGAATTAACTCTAATTTATCATTGGCTCTATTTCTTTTTGAGGAGAAAGGTCTCTTAATCATTTTTCCTTCTAAACAAGATTCGCATGTTGGCAGTGCCTCCACTTTTAATGAACCTAAAGGTCCATCTCGAACCAACCTTGAAATCCTATCTAGATTTATATGACATACATGCAAGTGTCATAAATAAGTCTCATTAAAATTAGAAGAACATTTTCTTGTACTTGAAAGGTTAACATTATTTAGTTCTACAGTTTGTTGTAAATCTGGAGAGAAATTAATAATAAAAAGACCAATAATCAATGTACTATCAGAAACAAAATGTTTATTATAGCTAATAACACAACCGTTATCTCGAAAAATTAACATCATAACCATCTCTCAAAACTTTAGAAACTGAAATTAAATTTCTCTAACAGTAGGTGCATATAGAACATCTTTTAAAATTAAAACTCTACCACTATCAAACAAAAAATTGATATTTCCTATTGCTAAAACTAGAGCTGTTGAACCATCCACTTGAAAAACAATAACTTCATCTCTAATCAGTTTGCGCATTTCTTAAAACCAATGCAAAGTAGTGCAGATATGACCAGCAACTCGTGAGGCTACACACCATGAATTGGTAGAAACAACCACTAAAAATGTTTCATCGACGAGTGAAAGTGAGTTACCAGGATTGTTTATCTTCTTGGTTAAGAAAACTGGACAATGCGCCTTCTAATGGTTTGGCATCTTGCAATGAAAACACTTGCCCTTAGAATTTTTTCACGCCCCCAGTTTGAGGTGCAATTGCCTTAGCTTTTTGAGTCTTTTTCTTCTTCTATCCACCTTGCGGTTTAGAAGTAGAACCTTTCTCAACATACAATGTCATAAATGATGCCGATTTTTTGACAATTGTCTCTACCGCCTGCAGCTCATTCAACAATTGTGCCAAACATAGATTCATCTTATTCACATTATAATTTAGGCAAAACTGTTGAAAACTGTCAAGGAGAGACTGCAATATCATCTCAACTTGGGAGTCGTTGTCAATTTCATCCCCAAGACCTCTAGTTCATTCAGAAGACCTATCATCTTTAGAACATGGTCTCTAACAAGAGTATCTTCAACCATCTTAGTTTTCATGAGAGATATCATGGAAGTCTACTTATCGGATCGACCCTGGTCAACAAACATTTGTTTAAGATTTTCCAAAATTTCAAAAGCAGATAACATAGCTTGATGATGGATGATGTTGCAACACATTTAACATTGAAGCCATAATGTAACATTGAGCCATCTCATCAGTTTTGCGCTATTTATGATAAGCTACTTTATCCTCATCACTGGACTGTTCATCTTGTTTCAATGGACATTCCTTATAGAGTACAAACTTATACTCTTCAGCAGTTAACATGAAGTCAAGATTTCTCCTTCAGTCAACATAGTTAGGACCCTCAAGTTTGTTATGATCTGAAATAGTACTAAGGGGATTAAAAGGAGACATGTTGAATCTGAGATTAAAAATAATGTTACAATAGATCAAATCAAACAAGCAGTCATATAAACATTGAATAGTTATATTCAAACTCATCACATACATAAACATTCATGAATCTTGAACAACCAATTGATATGACTGGAGAACTATTCATACAATATGCATATACAATGATCGATGATTCACTTCATCAATGTATACAAACCTAACTCAGATGGAAAGTCTACTGTTAATATAAGTCAATTAAAAGTCATAACTCTAGTTACGTTAATTCAATCATATATTACTTAGTTTAGGATATTTAATACAAGTTATCAAACTAGTTGTCACGCCCCGAGCCTACACCCTGGGCGGGACTGGAACTCGAGAACCATTGCTGGCCCCAATCGAACCCTTGGCCTAGCTTACTACTCAGCGGAAGACTTTACTCAACATATAAAAGAACTCCAAGATAAGCTCATGAAATAAACTTAGAATGTTGTAAAGAATATATTCAACTGGCCAATGAGGCAACTCAAGTCTTATAACAAAACAACTGAAATGGACAAGACTAATGAATTAATAATGTCTAACTATCTATGAAGCCTCTACTAACTGAGATGCACGTCGGGACAAGACCCACGACATCCTAATAAAACTAGAATGATAAAGCAATTAAAAGGGATCCTCCGGAAGCAAGGAGGCTTACCAACAACTCTGAAGCTCAATTGGATCAACGAAGCGCTGGATGTTGATCCTAGTTACCTATATCTGTATCATAAAAGATGCAGGCCAAATGGCGTCGGTACATAGAATGTACGAGCATGTGAGGGGAAATATAAACAGGACATAAGCTTGAACTGGAATCTGAAAGAAAACACTTACTTCATCTCTACTCAACTCAAGGATACTCAACTCAATGAAAAAATAAAACAACAATAAAGATGCAGTTTATATAAAGAATTTGAAATAGTAGATAACATCTCTAAGTATTGGAAAATACAAAATATATCCCAATTGTATGTAAAAATACAAAATAAACTTTGTTTGGGAGATTCTCTAACCGACAATCATCACTATGATACAATTTCTCACCCACGCTACTAGAACTGTCTTATACTTTGCCAAGGTATAGAACTACTCAACTAAGTGGATCCACTAAGCTATGCTTCAAAAACATTTAGGAATCATCTAAAAAGTATGAACCTTTCTACCCACGTTGGCTACATGGTTTATGGAGATGGGGGTTATCTAAACTCGTCCCCATATCGGTGCTCAATACTACTCCCAAAAACATAACTCTTTAGTATTGTTCTTAAAACAGATGGTACTCAGAACTACTCATGAAAACTCTTTTGGAAATCGGTGTTTCCTCTCATCTTCAATGTGAAAACATTTAATCTTTGGGAATACTTAGTTCCCATATAACATTTTAAAGAAAATGAACTCGACTCTACTCTTTCTCAAACTCAATGCTTAAGTCTTAAAACAAGTTTAAAACAATTGTAAAAGACTTTTGAAAAGACTCCAAGAAACTCTCTAAACTTTACTCTTAGCCCTTCCTTGAATTTGAATTATGGATTCAAGGGTTATGATCTCATGATGTTTAGAAGTACCTTAGAGTGTATAAATCAACTAGAAAATATAGGTACGATTCGAGGGAACTCAAACGGAAAGAAGTGGAAAAGGGTAGAGGACCTGGCGACCCTGGCGTATTGAGTGGCGTGGCACCCCAGAGCCAAAACTACAGAAGGAAAGTGGTGGCATACTGAGTGGCATGGTGCACCAGAGCCAAAAATACAAAAGGAAAGTGGTGGCGTACTGAATGGCGTGGCACCCCACTCCTTTTCCCAGAAAACTTGACGAATTTTCTTACTTATTTTTCGACCCTAATTTATCTAGAATCAAATGGTTTCTTCCCCAATCACTTAGATTCAAATACCCAACCAAAGTACACAAGAATATACTAAAAAAACAACTCTTAAAATCCATACGATTATCTCAAGAAGTCATCGAAACCCCAACAATCAAGATTACGAAAGGAATTTCAAGAAAACGCTTCAAGAACTCAAATCCTTAAACTTTAAGAACCAATTTGCACAGAAAATAACATGATTGGCGTGTGGGTGAACAAACCCAACACTATGAGAACTCACATATCTCTTAGGGATCAACCCTTCGCGAAATCCGCAACGAAAATCCTCAAGAACTTGACGAACGCTTGACTTTTTCTCCTTTTCTCCTCTTCTTGAACTTCTCTCAAAACACTACCGTAAATTTGGATTTGTAAACCTGAACCAAATCAGTTTAGACCCCTAGATATTACCAAATTTTGTATTAAATTAATTGGGTAAGGAAAAGACCAAAATACCCCTCTTAAATCCGGGTAGCTTTCCTTAACTAGACAGCCCCGACTTCAAATGGGCATATCTCCCTCATACGAGCTCGAAAATTAGCAAAATCAGTGACGTTAGAAAGAGGACTCCAATACCTTTCATTTGATATCTTATGAGCCACCTAACTCATTCTGTACTAAAAGTTATGGTCGTTTGAAGTTGACCCAAAACTCATACTTAGCATAACTTGCAAAAATTTCCAAATTTACTCTTTCCAAAATAGTTCTTTCAAATTCTAGTCCTTTCAAATACCGAGGTGTTACACTAGCGATCAAATATGTAGTGACTTGTATTAAATTCATCCGACAAGGAGGAAGGTCTAAGCCATCACATAAACTTAATACATCATTACTATTTAATCTTGGTAATTAAAAGGAAGAATTCTAATCACCATGTAATATATTATTTGTACCAACTTTTTCTTGAAAAATAAAAAATAAAATTCAAAGACCTACAGTTTTCACAAAGTATCATCACAAATATATATAGCATTACATGTAAAGAATATTTGAACATAACATTGTATAAAAAAATTATGAAATGATCCCCTATTTTGATTACTTGTTGGAGAGTTTTTCTTTTTCAAATATAAAACTATCAATGGTATAAATCAAAACTATTGGAGAAAAATAAGGAAAAACAATTTTAGGTGCTAGTTGAATACACTACCTTTGGTTCATATCAAATGATTTGCTGGGACCAACAACGGTTGTGGTGGAGTGGTAAGTACTCCTTCATCCTTAACCAAGAAGTCTCGGGTTCGAGCCCCTTGGGTACATAGTCGACTTTGTTAGGGAGCGCTTTACCCCCCAATGTGGGACTTCCCAGAGCGAATTCGGATTTAGTCGGGCTCCAATGTGGGTACCGGAAACCGGATGGGAAACCAAAAAAAAAAATTGCTCGGACTTTTTTCGTGAATTTTTTGTAGTTCAAGGTAATTTAGTCATATTCTATCATCTATATTTATTTTAAATAAATTTAAAGAGTAGTTACAAGAAAATCAAAATAAGGGAAGTAAACGTAATATTGTAAATCACAAGGGAAGTTACAGATCTCTGAAATTATCCCTTTTTTTTATTGAGATTCTTAACTATTTTAAAAAATAATTTAGAAATAATCAAAAGAATAATAGTGGAAAGTAACCTTTAAGTATATCTTTAAATGTAATTTCTTACTAATATTAATTCAAGGCTAGAAATAGAAAGATGTAATTTCTTAGTACCATTCAAGGTTAGAAATAGAAAGATAGAGGCAATAGAGGCAACTATTACTATTAATTCAAGGTTAAAAATAGAAAGATGTAATTTCTTAGTACTCTATTAATTCAAGGCTAGAAATAGAAAGATATAGGAAACTATTACTATTAGAGGCGTATCCAGGATTTTGAGATGATGGGTGCATTGTTACAAAAAGGTGGATCTAAGATATAAATTTGATCAATTTAACATTTAGGTTCTTATCATTAAAAATAATTAAAATTTTAAAATTACAGGTCCAAAGTTATTTTTACCTATCCAAACCACTTAGAGAGACATTACCCAATTTTAAAAAGGAAAATAAAACAAGATAACTAAAAGATTCAAATTTCTAACCTCACTTAGAGAGGTGCACCCAACATAATCACACGGTATAATACTTCAAGTGTGGGTTCACATATCTATATTTAAATATTTAAAAAAAAATATAACACTACTATATATGATTTCAGGAGGGGAGCATGGGTTCACGTGAACCCGGTGACCCCCTTCTGGATACGCCTCTGCTATTAATTCAAGGCTAGAAATAGAAAGATAGAGACAACTATTTTAGTTTCTTTCCTTTTTAAAAAAGGAAAAAATTGTGCACTACAAGGGAATCAAACTCAGGACGTCAAACACTCAAGCGAGCAAGCTTACCACTGGACCACCACCATTCGTTGTGTACAAGCGTGTTCATTTATCTATATACTCGAATAATAAAGAAAATTTTGTCTATATACATCATTTAATTTTTCGGTGAAGGGTGTTTGGCTAACCACTCTTACTGGTATGTAGCTCCGCCCCTTTTTAAGTGGAATGATAAAATAGGAATAAGTTGAAGCAGATGCTGAGGGCAGAGTGGGCATTACCTTAGCTAGATATTTTGGTAGAAGTTGTTAGGGATATGGATATACACGTGTAGTTAGTTAGAATATCAATTGTTAATTGTCAGCTTTATAGAGTAGGATATATACATTTGTAGTGGATGTACAAGCTAAGCAGTGGCGGACCCAGGATTTTTGCTCAGGGGGTTCGAAGTATAAAGAAGAAGTTTAGGTGGTAATGCAAGTGCGCGGTGAGCGTAGTAGCCCCTCGGCATGCTCTTTGTACAAGAACCATAGATAGTTCATTGGTTCATAAAAGTAAAGACTAAGCTAATCAAAGATATCGAGAACAAAGTTGCATTGATAAGAATTTTAGTGGATCGACTGTATTACATAAGTTAATTCCTAAAACACATGAAAATTAAATGATGTAAAAGGGAGCGAGACGGGAAAGAAAAATATTTACCTTATCATGCTAAATTCAACTCACTTTATCATACCGTATTAAACATTTCTTTTTACTTTTATCATGCTCCATCGAGCATTCTTAAAATTTCTTGTGCTTTTTATACTTTTATTTTGTAATGTTTTACTTTATATTTCACTTTT
>JAJOOF010001501.1:0-28838 GCA_029582545.1 Solanum lignicaule | reverse complement strand
ATATACGTGTACACAACATATATACCTATAATATATAAATATTGTATACCTTGACCATGTTTATAAATTAAATGACTGATGTATACATTTTACATAAGTTTTTCATTAGTTTATCTATCGCCTTCTTTCATAAGAGGGTCATTATTCCCAACCTTCATATATATTTCTCATGGGTAGGTGGGTGGTGGGGGGTAAGAGAAGAAGGGGACAATGCGGAATTGCATTTACAAAACTTATTTTCCTACTTTTCATATAGTTATTTTTCTAATTTTTAAGGAATTGTTTAAAGTATTTTGATCAAGTAACACTACCACCACAATCACCACCCACAAGCACCATCCTCAGTCACAACCTAAGTTGTTGGCAACTATTACCATTAATTATCACTATTACTAGCAATTATTTACGATCATCACCACCATATCAATCACTGTTACCATAACAATCACCAATTACTACCGATAATCAACACCATCAATCACCACCATGTATCATCAACTATTTACCATCGTCTTTAGCTATCACTATCATCCACTATTACTATCAGTCTATCACCAACCACAACCAACTACCACCATATCAACCTCCACTGCCAACTATTATCACCACTAGCTACTACCCATGACACCACTAAAAGTCAACCCGTCTCCAATTGATACCAACAACCACCATTGCTAGCTATCACCATCATCAACCGTCATAAAATGTTTTTAACACTTCTAAAACAGTCTTAATTATTTAATATTCAGATCTTAATACAACATCTTAATTTTGAGATACATATTCAAATTCAGACATCTAAATTTTAATATGTATCTTAGTACTCAAATTCTATGTATCTTATCCTCATTATAGATTGTCTTTGGTAATGAGAAAATTAGAAAGGATCAACCATATGCCTACTCCCTCTTGTATGGTAGAGATAAGGTAACCATATTAAGAAATAGCATTTAATTGGAGCAACAAGACTTGGAAATGATGATATACCAAGGCCACAAAAGAAATGGCACTTACTCAATCCCCCACCACATTACTATTCTTTGACTAACACAAAATAAAAATAAGTCCATATTGTTAGTCTATTTTTTCTTCCTAATTTTTAACTAAGCAAAAGGCCAACTTTAAGATTCCTTCCCACTATATGTGTACCCTTTAGTCCCCCACCCCCTATAAATTATAATCCATCCCTAAAAGAAGGAACTTCTAAAAAGATACAGATCACTTATCTTTAACTAGCCAAACAGCATTAAATGTAATATAGTACCACTTGTAGTTGTAGGCTTTAAATAGGTATCAAAAGTGAGATATACCTAGACCCTAGGAGTACTTTAGTTGAAATTGAAAATAAAATAAAATATTTGAACATGAAATTAGAAGTAAAAGTTAAATTTGAATATAAAATTTACTTTGGAAAAAAATCGTATGAAAATTTAAAATCGTTATTTCAGTTGAAATAAGTATTTCAATGTTTCATACATATTTGTTCAACTGCATACGCTTTAGATGTAGAAGTTTGGGCAATGCCACTTGTTGTTTCACAAATGGTTGAATTGTCGAAACTATATCATCCACTCTTGGTGCTAGAACAAACATTTACACACATATTTAGTACATCATGAAAATTGTGATGAGAAAAAAAGTATGTCATATAAATTATGATAGGTAGCATATTGTTGAACTTAAATGAGAAAGGCATATGTACCAACACAACTACTTGAAATAGTTTGTCTCAAATCCATTAGATGTCTAGTAGCCATTTATATTGGCTTAGTTCTTTAGTTCTAATCACACAACCACTCTTCGACGTGGACTATAATTTTCTTTCTTTCTCTTTCGCCATTTAAATATAACAACCCTGGAAGATATGTCCTGCCTACATACATGATTGATATCACTATACAGAACACGGTCAACTTGAAGTGGGATAAGCATGAAGGAAGGCGGTCAAAAAAGGCTACAGGTGGAAGCAATCGATGTTTTAATGGTTAAGGAATGTCAAGACACCTGTGGACATCCACTTGTTATCATTAAGATTGGTTTATCCCCAAAATAGTAGCTAAAAATATAGAGCTATCAAGAACCTAACCATTCTCCTATAATTTATGTGAGGGGATGTTTGAATGAGCTGCCAATTAAATGGACTTTTTGTGAGGTAATAAATTGTTTTGATGATAAAGATGCTCTTTTGGGCCCAAAGGAATTGTACTAGTACTTAGTATTTAGAACCAAAAACTTTTGGACCCACATAAATAATTAAAATGAAGAATAATTATGGCATTTGGGTCATTCTCAAGAATATCTCAATTTTAAGGTGATGTTTAATTTTGGCCTTATGGTCTTTAATATTTATCATTTAATATTTAAGTAATAAAAAATAGTCGAAAATATTGCAACGAAAAAAAGCAAGGCACCAGTTATGCCTTATAAGAGAGAAAAACTCCAAAACATTACTTAGTTTCTACATTATTTATGTCGATAGAGGCATAAGTTTAATTTCAGAACATACAAACTTATGCTTTAAAGAATATACTAACTTCTTTCGAGAAAATGACCAAAATGGTTCTTGATGTATGGGGCTTGAATATTCTTGATCCTTTATATATATTACCTTACTAAAATAGTCCTTAATGTATATAAAAATATAATCATTTTGGTCTTTAACCCTAAAACTAACTATACAAGTGATATTTTTTGTTAAACTTAACTGTGGGTCCCACAAAATTGCCACATGGCAAACCCCTTCTCCCTCAATCTTCTCTCTTCTGCTGCAACTTTCAATTGATTTAGTGCCCGTTTGGATTGACTTATTTTGTGTGCTTTTAAACCAAAATAGTTTTTAAGCAGTTTTGAAGTGTTTGGTAAAGTTAAAAAATGCTTATAAGCACTTATTTTAAAGCAAAATAACAAAAATAAGCCTTAACTTGTGGCTTTTGGCATATAAGTCATAAGCCAAAAGCCACCTCCTTCTTCTTCTTTTCTAAACCAAATTTTACCAGGAAAAAAACAACTGACACACAAAAATCTCTTCAAATTTCAAAGAATTTTTTAAGATTCTATTTTCCACCTTTATCCATTACGTTTTCGCCCTTTAATGTCAACAACGGAATACAAAATTAATACATAGAAAAGTTATTAATCTTAAAAATGACAAAATTATAAAAAAGTTATATTCTTCTCATAGATCTCTTCAACAAGAGAGAATACTTATTTTAAACTTGAAAAGAGTTAAATTATGGAGATCTCGTAAAAGAGAAATGGAGTGTTTTATCTAATTTACTTAGTTCATATTTATTTTAATGGATAGTTTTTTTTTTTGTCTAAAAATGGGAGTTGCTGGGGATTATTATTTCAGAGGGGAACTAACAAATGAGTGTAGTGTGTATATATTTTTTTTACAAGAATATGACAAGTGGGTGAACTGAAAATGGAGCATGGCCTCTAATGGTGGTAAAAGAAAGAAGACAAAATAGTCATCTGTTAAGTTTAACAGAAATTTTTACTTCTATGGTTAGTTTTAGGTTAAGGACCAAAATAGTCATCTTTTTCTATACATTAAGGACTATTTCAATAACATGATATATATAGAGGACAAAA
Organism: Solanum lignicaule; assembly: GCA_029582545.1. Classification (NCBI taxonomy): domain Eukaryota; kingdom Viridiplantae; phylum Streptophyta; class Magnoliopsida; order Solanales; family Solanaceae; genus Solanum; species Solanum lignicaule. The sequence goes on along the minus strand of JAJOOF010001501.1, from coordinate 25,244 downwards.
TCTCCAACCCTTATATATCAAGGACCATTTTGGTTGTTTTCTCAACTTCTTTCTACAAAAGTTTTAGAGAATAATCTTGTCTTGCAAATTAAATACTACACAAAATCACAACTTATATCGAATAAAATAAAAATTCAAGATATTTTAATCCATAAATTTTTATTTTTGAGAGACGATCGTAAAAAAAACTTGTTTTAGAGGCTGGCAATTTTAGCATTTTCCTATTCAATTGAATCAAAGTACTAGATGGACCAATTGCCTGTTGCTCCCCAAGGCCTTTATAGGTAGAAGTATTTTTGTATGTTCAATTTAAATGGTGTGGTTTGTTTAGAGATGAAGTTTAATAAATAAATAATTTAAAACTTTTGTTTTTAAATATACCATGACATCTTTGTGGAAATAGATCACAATTTAAAATTAAATTTATTTTAAATATACAATATTAACATATTAAATAGAATTTATAAATAGAATTTGATCAGGATAATATGTACGTAAAATCTTGTGAAGGGGTAATAATTTAAAGGGTTATATTCTATTATATTATATTATATTATAATTACATATTTTTCATAATTATTTTTTTTAAATATCATAACTCCATATATATTTTTTATAAAAAAAATGGGATGGACGGCGTTAAAGGCTTTATTTGTAGGCGCAATTATTATTAGAAAAAAGTTTGACCACTCACATTTCAACTTCAATTTTTCGGCTGGCTCATTTGGGGGCTGTCTTTTTTTTTTTCTTCGTTTTATGACCGTGGTATTTAGCCATATTTTATGTATCTCGATTAATTTTATGAGATATTTATCACTTCTTATCAGACACTAACAACAGATTTTAGGTAACTCTGTTCACCAATGTTTTGATAATTATAACTTTCACATGCTTGATTTCACTTGGACCCAGGGGCGTACCTATAGCTATCCCAGGGACATCCTGCGTCGAAAATTACGTTGTATATATATGTCAAATTCTACATTTAAAGGATATGCATTAAAAGTTGGACACCCTTGACAAAAGTTATGCCTTTGGCGCAGTGATAATGGATGTCCATTTCAATGAAGGTTCCGAGTTTGACCACAAATAGCACAATATTTTTTTTTTTTATTTTAACAGCCACACATCATTATTCTTGGACATTCTTAATAAAATTTCTGACTACAACACTACTTGGACCCCAAAAACAACATCAAAGAAGCAAGGAAAAAGTTTGAAAATAAATAATTTGATGCTTTCTTGTTGAGAATTGATTGAGAAAACGTCAAGAGTTTCTTTAATTTCATTCTGTTAGTTTTCCTTCAAATGAAGCAAATACCTTTTGGAGTTGCTTCATTTTCCTTCTTATTAATTCCCTTTTTTACTTTTCCAACGTTTCACTTAGCGAGGAAAGGTATAATATATAAACGTGTTCTTTAACTTAGTATCAATTGATATTTATGTTCTTTAATTTTGGATGTGCATAAGTAGACACTTAAGTTTGTATAATGTTGAACAAGTAGACACATGTATCCTACACGACATAATACAAATAAGTTCAAGTGTATCTCATGTGAATTGTCATGTAGGACTCGTGTGTTTACTTATTCAACTTTATACAAATTTGAGTCTTTACTTGTCCATATTCAAAACTAAAGCTAAGGTCATTGATATTAAGTACTGAAACTAAATTAAAAGAATATGTTTATGTATTATGGCGTGAATTTTTTTTGTGAAACCATGAAGAATAAGAAGAAGATGAGTAATGATAAGGCATCTCCAATATCTACTACTCCCTCAGTTACTTGTTTATTTGCTAATGTTTGTTTTTTGGAAAATTTCATTAAAAAAATAATAATAAATAAAGTAATAATTTTATATTATCATCTCTAATTATCATAAATCATTGAGAAATAAATAAGAGTAGTAGTTAATAATGAAAAATGAATAAAATAAATGTGTTGGTCATTAATTCATTCAAAAGATTATATTCAAAATGGATTCAATAACAATATTCTTACATAATTGTATAGGGGACAAACAAAATTCAACCAAAATGACTGCACTAACTATATATAATGTATCGATAGTTCGATACTATATAAACAATGTATAACACATTTATACACACTGTTTATACAAAATGTAGATATTGCAACAGTTCATCCTCTTGAACAAGTTGATTTTTTTCAATCTCAAACCTCCTCTGAACAATATCAAATTTTAGACATTATTTCCTCTGAATCTTACTACAAAAGTTGAATTAACGCAAACTACCAATTGTACAAAGTCTCTTATTGTTATTTATTTAAAACACAACAACTCTTGTTATGTTTAGTAAATTTAAGGGAAAAAATGTTTGTATTTTTATTTTTTTTTTGGAATTCCAGGATAACCCGCAGCCGCTACAACCTCTGCCACAGCATCTGCCCTTCGGGTGAGCACTTTGTGCGCACTGGATAAATCCCCCACTGTGTAATAGCCTGCAAACCACACATGGAATGTAAACCGCACTAGGCAAGCCCTATGCGACGTGCTCGATGTATTTTTTTTAATAATATAGGACAGAGGTGATTTTTCTTTTAAAATAAATATGGGTCAATTTTAAGAGCATTATTATTTGTTTCAGTTGTATTTGCACGTAATTATTACGAGAATATATATGGGAGACAAGGCTGGTCAAAAGTACTATTTTTTGCATCACTCGGAAAAAGTTCTACATATAATAATGTTTTTTTCTGTGTGCTTGGTAATATTTAATTTATAAATTTAAAAGATTTTTTCAGAATATGTATTCCGTTGAGATTATTAGTATTTTTTATGAAAAAATTGTAAGCCAAGAAGGCAGCAATTTGTTACTTTCACAACTAATATCCAACATTGACATGAACATAAGTGAAATGTGCATAATGCCATAATCAAAGAGTTTAGACACTTAAGAGAAAAGAATAATTAATAAAAGAGATAGGAAATTTTCGCAAATAGCCATAATAATAAATATAAGGGGAACTTTCGCATATATCCACTCAAACATAGCTTAATTATGCTTCATAGCTATAATTTGCTAATTACGATTCGTAGCTATATGTTATAAGGAGGAAAGTGGCGAGCGAGATTGGGAGATGGAGGAGAGAGGCGAGCGAGAGAGGGCAGAGAATGGAGAGAGGCAAATTGTATATGTACATCTGTCAAAATAATTGTATATATGTAACTGATATACATATGTATTTGTATATCTGGCGAGCGAGATTGGGAGAGGGAGGAGATAGGCGAGCGAGATTGGGAGAGGGGGGGGAGAGAGGGCAATAATTTGTATAATTCACATCTCGTTTGTATAATTCGCGGGTACGATTGTATAATTCGCGTGTTTTTGTATAATTGAGTAATACAAAGTCTGGAATTATACAAATATGATAAAACTCGAAATAACGAATTGATACAAAATAAAAATATGAACTTTAAACAGTTATACAAATTACATTATATAAATCACATTATACAAAATCCGAAAACTACACGTTTATACAAACTTTAAAAAGTTATACAAAAAAGGATTGAATGTATATGGTGATAAAACTAAAAACCAAAGGAAATTATCGTTATATACAAATAAAAACCATCGTATACAAATACAAATCAAATGAAGAATTGTTAGTTGTGGATTATATGTGGCGAATTATACAAATGTGGCTAATTATACAAACTCGAAGCAAGCCCACGTAATTAATGGTTAATATTAGTCGCGAGTGATAATTATAACAAACTATAACTATGATGAGTAATTAAGTGGTATAAGTTTGCTTAACCGCGTAATATTTCCTATGCTTCATAGCTATAGTTTGCATATTTATGGGTTGTAGATACAGTTTAAGTTGTCGCGTTTGTATAATGCATGGGTGAGTTTGTATAATTCGTGGGTACGTTTGTATAATTGAGTTATTTTTGTATAAACTCGAAATAATGAATTTATAAAAACACAAACATCTGAACTTTAAACAGTTATACAAATTTCAAATTATACAAACGTGCAAATTATACTAACTCGAAATCCCAACCCATGTAATTATCACTAAATGTTGATCGTGAGTGGTAATTAACTAAAACTATAGTTATGATGACTAATTAACTAGTAATTTCCCCTAAAAAAATATTACACAGACCTAGAACCGAACCGAGAAAAAAAATTAATTATAAAAATACACACGCCCAGTGGGACTCGAACCCACAATCGCTTGATTAGAAGTCAAGCGCCTTATCCATTAGGCCATGGGCGCTTGTTTGTGAAGATACACATTTGAAATAATTTACTCTTTTTTCTGGAAGGAAAACAAAATATAAATGTTCGAGCTAGTTTATTATTTGCTCTTTAATTTCATTTCTTATTTACTTTGGGATGGTAGAGAATTAGGTAAAAGAGGAAAATGTTCCAGCAGGACCCAACCTTGTATTCAGAAGGAGATCTCTCTTTTAGTCCTTAATTTTACCATAGATTTAAGGTTCTTTTTCTATATTCTATCACATCTTATACCGATTCCTATGTCTTCAAATAAATATTTTGGAAGTCTAGAATACAAAATGAACATTCTCAGTTTTCTATGTCAAAAGGAGAAAATATGCATTATGAACAAAGCAACCATTGAACTTTAAAAAAAAAAAAACTCAAAAAACAAAACAAAATTGAATCCATATTCATTTGGGCACCCGAGTTTGCTTCACATGAATTTAGACATAAATCTGTCACCTTGTTGAAACTGTGAGGCTCTGAGCTATACAAGCAGTGCCTTCGGATCCATGAAAACCATAACAGAAAAGACACATGAGCACTAAGAAAAGAAGCTTTAAAAGCAAGAGGGACAAGGTTTATCCACAAGCCAACAGCTAAATCCTTCATAGCAACAAGTTTGATGCTGATGTTATGCACAAGAATTTGATTAAGAACTCTGAAGCACAGTAGTTTATACAAGTATATATCCTGCGAAAAATTAGTCACCAGAACTCAACCATGACCTTCTAGGAGCATATCAGATTGCATATGTCCTGAAACCTTGCCTCTGAAATGTTGGCGAAAGGGAAAACTCTGAATCTACCAGTATTTGGACAACTCAAAGTCAGATGTTCCGAGTTGACCAACTTCTGCAGTATGCAATACAAGAATTATTCACCACTTGTAAGTGTCTTCTTCTAAGATATATTGGTTAAAGAATAAAAAGTGCATCCAAATTTGAGCTTGATTTGTGGTGGACAGAAGTTATAACAACAACATGAGAGAGCAGGACTAAGAGGATTATGACTACTAGGAAAGACAAATTTCCTGCTAGGTAGTCAAAATATTGCCACCATGAAGAGTAAAGCAAACGATGCCAATAACAAGATGTTCTAATTAAGGAACACTAACAAAGCTGAAACGAAAGATAAAAGGTGGTCCGAGGGTTACTCAAAATTATACTTTGTTCTGGGAAAATACCACCCTTATAAATTGCCCTATTCAAAGCATCACCAACGTTTAGACCAAATAATCATGTCATTGGTAGTGGGGATGGAGGGAGATCTATAAAACTCAAGAGCCAAGAATCTTCTTAGTATACAATCACCAATATATCCACAGCGCTACTCTCAAGTATATGATGTTATAATTGCTTGAAACAACAGTTATGTCAAAGATAATACGAAAGAATGTACATAAAGTGAAGACTATTTTTCTTGTCCTAGGGGATCACCCCCCCCCCCTCCCTTGAACTACTCTTGATCTGTTTCTCATTTCAGTCCATTGATCTTATGTAACGTATAATTTCATATTTACTTTTGCATATCCTATTTCTTCTCAGACAAAAATTACTTTTCCCTTCTCATAATAGGATCAAGTATAATGAGATACCTCACAATGAAATGGCTTGTCAGTGCAGCTCCACCATTTGGATGGAATGCAATCAAAGTAGTGACACCAGCTACAATACTTGTTTATGTCAATGCCATGCAGAACTGCCATTATAATTCCTGCAAGCCTGCAGTTGGAGTGACAACAATTCAACTCATTATCTTAGAAAACTATAACTAGCCTAAGTAATAGTTCATGGTGAAATTGGATGCAAAGAAAAATGGAGCAAGAGTAAAACCATACAATCATCATACAGAGATAGAACTCACAAAAAAGCAAAAATAACAAGAGCAGCAACCCTCTGAACAGGCTTGTCCAAACTCTTCCTACATTTGACAATATCCTTGGCATCAAATTCAAATAAGCCTCCCTTATTTCGAGCTAGTTTCTCTTGTTGAGGCTTGAACAAGAGCACAAACCCTAGAAGGAATCCTGACATAAATCCTCCGATATTCGCAAAATTATTGATGTAAGGTATCAGTCCGAGGACAAGATTAGTCATCAAGATTGTCATGGTAGCCACAAGCCCAGAAAACTGCAATAAAAAGTAGGGAGATGACATTCTATACTATTTGACAGCTGAGATGAGAGGAGAAAAAGCTACAAGACTACAGGACCTTATTGGTATAAGATTTCCAATTCCTGATAAGGCCAGAGAGCAGTGTACCAAGCAATCCAACCAATGCACCAGAGGAACAAACTGATGGCCGATCTTGAACGAAAAGTGAAGCAACTAGACTACCAGTAATAGCTGAGAGTATGTAGATAACTCCAATCCTAACTGCAGAAATAGGAGCTTCAATCAAAGATTCAATAAACAACTTTCTCAATGAAAGAACATATTATAAGAATATTCTTACATGATCCAAATTCTTGCTCTAAGTGAAGTCCCACAAAGATTACTGAGGACAAGTTAATGATCAGATGGAAAAGCCCTGCATGTAACCATGGGCTTGTGAAGATACGCCACAGTTGTTGATTATTAGTCAACAATGTCTTCTGAAGTGCTCCAATTTCTTCCAACCTACATTGGCAAAAGATTTCATATCTGTTACTGGCAGCAGAACTTCCTCAACATAATATCATGTGCAAGACACAGTGTACAGCTCAGTAGTTCTTTGATGCACAATTGGAAAAATAACATGTTTATATTAACATATAGGATAATATGCCTTAGTAAATAACCTCAAAGAATAAAGTAGCTGGTACTGCAATTTTCAAGGCAGATAGGAAAAGCAGGTAATGTTTAACTTGTTTGAGAGGGATCTAGAGATCAATATGTTAGCGAACATGGAGCGTGGATTAACCTGAAGAACTGCCATATGGAGAAGCCAGAGGTTCCATAAAGAACCAAGAAATATTTCAGAAACAGTTCATCACATGTGTATATATGCAAAGTGCTTGTATACTTGATGCAATAAAATTTTAGGATTCTGAAATCAGTTAGATGCATAAGAAATATACAAGACTGGCATTCAGCAAAGTACCAATTGCCGCCATAAACTACATTTTCAGGAGATACGAATTAATATAAATCTCAATAAACATGGTAGCCACAACAACAAGTATACAAATTCAAATTCAAGCAACAATTCATATTGATAGCAACGTTTTCTCGTCTAATTTCATAAAGTAGTCCAAATCCATAATATACCTACCTAAGAAAAAAACTTACAGTTCAAACGATGCATTGAAATAATCGAATCGGAATTTCAGGATTATCAATTAGAATGATTAGTGAAAGAGAAGAAGGAACATGACGTAGAAGCAGAAGAAAAACTCACAGTTCAAACGATGCATTGAAATAATCGAATCGGAATTTCAGGATTATCAATTAGAATGATTAGTGAAAGAGAAGAAGGAACTGACGTAGAAGCAGAAGGACCGAGCAGAGGATTCTCGGAAAGAGGCTGAAAAGAGAACCTACGGAGAGGTTTTAGAGCACAATCTCCATGAGAATTCTCCCAACAGTCGTTAACAATCATTGTAACAGTGAAAGCGCCCAAGTGAAGGATCACAAAGAGAGAAATGATCCATGTGTTTGCTCTCTTCTGAGACAAGGGCCTAAAGAAGGGGAATGGAACTCTCTCATCGGCCGTCATCTCAGTGGAGAATGTCGACGCCATTGGAGCACATTGTTGCTTGATTTCAACCTGAGTTTGGGATTTCGAACTATCTGCCATTATTTTCTTTAGTTTTACACATTTGCTCTCCTGGGTTACTTGAATTAAACTTAACAAGTTGGGGATGATCGATCCATGTGAGATGTTGTTTATTGGCGGGAAAAAAGAGCATTGATTTACTTTTCTCACTTACATTTCCTTACTCACTCCGTCCATTTTTTATTTGTCATGTTGCGCTTTTTAAAAATCAATTTGATTAATTTTCAAATTTTACCTTAATTTGATATTTTAAATAAAAAATCTAGATATTCAAAAACTATACGAAAAATACTATAAATTGCAATTTTTTGCATATTAATATGATTAAAAAATACATCATAAAATGCTAGTCAATTTTTTTTATAATTTAACTCTATAAAAGAAAACTATGAAAATTAAAAGTAGACGGATGTAATATTTGTTTAACTTTGTGGCCTTTTGTTTTATTTTGGGCTGAGCCCTATGGTGAACAAATTTATTTTACAAAAATCACACTAATTTATGAGTTAATTATTTAAATATATGTTAGTTTGTAACATTATTGATTTTTATTAAATCTTGTTATGTTCATATATATGTATCTTCAAATACATAACAATTTAGATGCCAAATTAGTACTATTTCTGTCCAACAATATACTTGTCTATTTTTTTTACTTTTTACACTTCTTAATAAATTATAAATGTCCAACAATATACTTGTCTATATTTTTTTACTTTTCACACTTCTTAATAAATTATAAATAGAAGGTAGATTTTTTTATATTTTGTGCTATCTCTTTTTTGATTTCCTTTTGAATTTCGGTGTTTTCTGACTCTTCTTTTACCTTTTGCTTTGTTGCTTTACTTTTAATAGATTTCATACATGGTTTCTCGACTGCTTCTGTTTTTAGGCATTCATCTGTTTCAATTTTGAAAATAAAATTTTGGCCAAATACATATGCAGATTCTTAAATTTGTTCCTAAATTTCATTTTGACACTCCAACTTAATCTTGTTCCATTTTAACCCTTTAACTCTAATTTTTATGTTTCATTTTGGCACTTCTAAGTAATGCGGCAGAGTGTGTGCATCACACTTTCTCTAACAGAGTGAAGACAAAAAAAAGTATTTTTAAAAAAAATAATAAAAGATTAACCCTTCAACTATATTTTTTTATGTACCATTTAAACACAAAATACTAATTTTATGACTTCTATATTTCTATATATGTTCTTCAACTGCAATTTTACATTTTAAAAATCGTCGTTCATCGGTTAGTTATTGTAAAAAATTCAAATTGACGGATGATCATTGATTATTTTTTTGAAAAAAAGTAACAATTTCTTTTTGCGAGTTTTCCTGTATTTATGCATGAAAAATAACCAACGAAAGTGCGTTAATTTTCTTTCTTAAGAAAATCAATGACAATCCAACGAACTCTATCGAGTTTCAATATTTTTTTATAGTGTTATTAATTAGCAATGAACATGAGTTCTTTTTACTCGTATTTAGTTGAATGAAAAATTAGAAAGTTGGTATTTGAGTAAGTCCAAATAGATTAGATATGAAAAACAATATGCGGTGTTATTTAATTTAATTAGTTGTTTTAAAAAAGAAAACCAACACACTTTCGTCCATTATTTTTCACACAATAATGTACAGAAACTCTAAAAAAAAATTAATTTTTTTTTATGTTCATCTATTATTTTTTTTTTTTTAAAAAAGATATGACGTTGAATTCTAAAATGAAAAAGTGAAAATGAAGACATAAATAAAAGGGATAAGGGTCTGAAAAATAGCCCAACTTTGGTCGAATTTGTTGTTGCGATACTAAACTTTCATGAGGACCTATTACCTCCCTAGACTATTTAATACCGTATTTTTTACCCCATGAACTATTTAATAGTGTATTTTAAAGGTATATATGTGCCCACGTGGACACATTACTATTTAAAATTTTGTATTATTTTTTATGTCCACGTGGGCAAATATATATGTTTAAAATACGGTATTAAATAGTCTAGGGAGGTAAGAGGTCCTCATAAAAGTTTAGTATCTCAACAGCAAATCCGACCAAAGTTGAGGTATTTTTTCAGACCCTTATCCCTAAATAAAAATGAAGAAATCATAAATTTAGTATTTTCTGTTTAAATGGTATATAAAATAGAGTTGAAGGATTAAAATGGAACAAGACTAAGTTCGCATGTAAAAATGAAAAATGGGGGCAAGTTAGAGGAGTTGTGTATATGTTTTTAATTGGCTTTTGTGCCATGTTATGGAGTGTGAAGTACACACATCCCACTTTGTTGATTTTTTGGAAAGAAGTGTCTAAATGGAACATAAAGAATGGAATTGAAGGGTTAAAATGGAACAAGATTGAGTTGGAGTGCTAAAATGAAATTTAGGGACAAGTTTAAGGGTTTGCATATGTATTTGACCTAAAACTTTCGAATTTGGTGTTCATTGATTTTGATTGATTTATTTTTTGTGTTACAGCCTATATGTGTAACTTATGTTTTGAGATGGATATTGATAGTTTAATTTACCGTGGTGGTTGACACTTGAAAATTTAGTAATAGAATTTTTTTTATCTGTTACGTTATATTTCAGAATTAAAAAAGGGCTTGTCTACTGAAATCGAAAGAGCTTTCCTTTATCCAACTCAACAAATTAAGAATTATCCAATAGCTCACCTCAAGAAAATCATTAAGGGTAAATCACCACACCACCAAAATATAAAACTAAAAATAAATTGAAAAGTTTAAAGAAATATATTTCAAATGTGTATAATGGATGAAAGCAAATAAAGATTGAACACATCTTCACCTTTTTGAGAAAGAAACTAAAAAAAAACAGTGTGTGAAAATAAAAGAAGCACGTAAAATTTAAATTATGGCTCCACCTTAGAAAAGGTAAAAAGAAACTAAGTGTTCATTTGGATAAACTTATTTTTAGGTATTATTGACTTCTAATAGTTTTTTAATTTTGAAGGTGTTTGAAAAAGTTATAAAGTGCTTTTTAGAACCCACTTTTAGGCTAATTTTTAAAAATAAATAAGTCAACAAGAACCAAAAAGCATGTTAATCAGATGCTAAAGTCACAAACTCTATCGAAATATAGACCGTTTTAACATTAATATTTCATCCATATACATAAACTTGTTGCAATTCCTCACTTCTCCCGAACCCTAACCTTTTGTCTAACGCCGTACTATAATAGGCCTCTCCTCCCTTTTGTCGTTAGATCCCTTTCTGCTTTTGCCATCCAAACTTCCGCCACCGCCACAGACGAATATCAAGGTATTTATATTGACATTTTTTTTATTTTAGTTTTGTTTTATTAAAAGATTAAATTTTGTGGCGGTGAATATAGCGGTGAAGCCTCAATGGAAAGCTGCAATTGATTTCAAGTGGATAAGAGATAATAAGGAGTCAGTTGTGGTTAATATTAAGAATAGGAACTCTAATGCTAATCTGGAGGTTGTTCTTGAGCTCTACGAGAAGTTGCTCAATGTTCAGAAGGTCCATTTTTAATCTCACTTATTTACTCTTTTGGCAATATAGTCTAAACCTTTTGGTCTTTTGTATTTATCTTCAAAATTCATTATTCAGTTGTGTTGTTAGTTCAATTTGTTAAATTAAAAATTTAACTTATGTGAACCTTTTGGTCAAATGATTCTGAACATTAGCTACGGCATCACTGTATAATTTTCGTGAACTTTTAACATTTTACAGCCATATATACATGCTATAATGGAATTAATGGAAAATGGATTTCAAAAGAAGTGTATGTGACTCTATAATGTGAATAACCAGTCATGATATAAGTTTGAAAATTCTTTATGAGGAGTTTGAGCATTTCTCTTACGTTTCTTTCATGTTTTCTTATGGTTGGTTCTGGGAAAGTTCCTGCCTCCCTCCTGCCAACTGTCTAAATTGTGTTTCAAAGCAGTTCAGAATTAGTTTTTCTCCCTCCTGCCAACTTTGTAAAAGAGGTTTAGAATCAGTGTTTCTCCCTCATGACAACTGTGCAAATTACATTTTAAAGAAGTTTAGCATTAGTGTTTCTTACTTTTGGCAAAAATGATTGCGGATATAGGTATCAGGTGGTTGTTAATTGATTAATGGATGTGTTCTGCTGTGTACTTCTTGTAAATTGCATTTATATTCCAGATATGACCATGTATTCTGTAGAGATTCCTTCCTCCTGTCATCTTTCCCTCTCCTTTGCATTATAGGATAATGATACATGACAAAAGGAGCAGAATTTCTGCCCATTACCATTGTCTTGATTATTTCAAAGTTTTTTAGTGTTTTGTGTTGCATTCATAGAGTTTCGATTTGTTCATAGAAGTAACAGATTCACATGCTTGAATGATTTTTTGTAGAACTGGTTATTCTCAATATTAGCTAATTGTTACTCACAGATAACAGGAAGTTGAAAAGTTACGAGCAGAGAGAAATGCAGTTGCAAACAAGATGAAAGGAAAACGAGAACCCTTAGAATGCCAGAAGCTCTTTAAAGAAGGTTCGTTTCATATTTTATGTCCACCTGAAGTTTTTGGTGGCTAGGTTATTCATTGTGTGAATTATATTTTTCATCAGGAAAGAATCTAAAGGAAGAACTTGTTACTTTGGAAGAAGACCTGCTAAAACTTCCAGATAAGCTGCAGCAAGAAGCACAATCCATACCTAAGATGACACATTCAGATGTTCCATTAGGAGGGGGAGATTCTTCAACAGTCAGGAAAATGATACTTCTTATTTGATATACACAGGTGTGCAGACCACATTGTTTTGATCCTTCTCAAGCCAAGTGATTTGAGCAACGTTTGACCATGTGACTCAAATTTTGCTACAGATGACCCATATGTTGCTACATATGAGACATATGTTGCTACAGATGACTTATCTGTTGCTACAAATGAATCAAATGTTGCTACATATCACCCTTATGTATCAACATTTGATTAATTACTTGCTCTCAATATAACATTACATACAATGCTTACTCTCAATATAAAATAACATAACATAACAGATAAAATAAAACATTGTCATTAATTACAAACACATTGTCAAGGATCCAAGCTCCTAGATACTATCTTAGCAACCCAAATTCATTGCATTCGACCGACTGTGTTGTCACACAACAGGGTTTGGGGAGGTTGAATTGATGTCCTCGTACTCAAATGCTCAATAAATGCAAGCGAATATGACCCGCACGCGGCTTTGGTGTCATTTGTTACCATGGGTTTCAATCGACTTTCAAATTCCCATTGTTTATTGAGGAACTTATCTGGCAAATGTTTCATTATTCCACTTTGCTTTAACAATTTTGACAACAACTCGAACACAGGTTGTACGAATGTCAAAAACTTGGCATGTTTCATACCCATCAGGGAGCAATCATAAACATTCATGCGACCCTCGTGCAAGAGGATCTCAAGAGTCACAAAATGAGTTTTGTTCATGTTCATGACTGCCAGAATCCTTTTTGCACCAATCCAATCCTTGCCTCCAAGTTATGGTCTAATGCCCCTGACGTAGTTAATCATATTTTCATCTCATTCAAACTCATTAATTAACTGTGTAAAGCTTCTGCCACCAACTGTTGTTGCCTCCTCGCTGATTTCGTCATACCTTTGTTTAAAGTTGGTATAGAAGTTGAGATCCATGATTCTATCTGTGGAATCATAGTACTCAGGATATTTCAATTGCCTCTCCCACATGAGGCAAATAATTTCATCAATATACTGAAATAAAAAATAATATTAAAGAGTAAAGAAGAGTAATCATTAAAAAGATAAAACAAACGAACACTATAAATTGAAAGTACTAGTAGAGAAAAATTACCCAGTCTTCCCACCAAATATTCATGCTTGTCATGGTCTTAAAATCTTCTCCACTAAAAAAATGCATGTCGTATTGTACACGAAGATCATTTAGCTATAGGCACACGCTTATAAAGATTCACATGCTTGAGCTCCAGCAGTTTCTCTCGTACGGCCATTGGCAATTCTCCAAATATTTTTCTTCTTCAAATTTTGTATTGCCTTGATAAAGAATTTTTTTCTCCTCTTGGCCTGTGGAGTATATAGATCCCGAACATTCTTTGATGGAATGACCTTGACCCCCTTCATGTTTTTAAATTCATTCACAGCATGACTCAATGTTTTAAGATACATGATAGAATTTTCATCATGTTTCTTGCACTTTTCACATACAAAGTCAATGCATCGACTACAAGAGGTAGCCCCAACACTTTGTACACCAAAATCAACACCAGCACCAACACCAATACCAATATTAACACCAGCCCTTACAACCGCATCAACCATATCATCCTAATTAAAAATAACTAACTGTTGATCATCAAGTTTTGCTCTTTTGATGGTTGTTGCTCTAAGCAATTCCCTTTTAACATTATCCACTACAGGATTAAATAAGGTTTCAACCAACCCTAGAGTAATCAGAGATGGCATTTGCAATTCCTTTTCTGTTGGGACAAGCCATTGATGCATAACCTAAAATTATAAAAATAAGTCATTCGTAAGAATATTTGGGTTAGATATTGTAACAAATGTGTCAGATGTTGCTACAGATGGGTGATATGTTGCAACATATGGGCATCTGTAGCAACATTTGTGTTTTGTGTCACATATTGCAGCAGTCAGATCATATGTAGCAACATATGGGTGTAATATAATAACTTACTGCATCATGAGGAGGGTTAAAAATATCTGGATCATGGTAAACATTTTTTGCTCTCAACCATCTCAATATCCTTGGAGATGAAATCTCTTCTTCTGTAGTAGTTACTTGATGCCTCAAATGAGGAATGACTTCAAATGTCCAAGCTTATAAAAAAGGAAAACATGTCACAAATCAAATGTTGAATTATTCAATAAAATATAAAAAGATTAAGAACATTTATGTTTACCATGAAAGCCCATGGAACATATAAGTTATTGGTTTTTGCAGATAAAGGAGCCAACAAGTATTTGACAGTTAATTTGTAGATGTCATGACCCTAAGGATAATTATTGAAAGCCTTAATAGCCTCATATAACTTCACTAATTTAAGGGCTATGTTGTTGTTGACATCTTTGGCCAAAAGTACATTATGTACAAACCAAAGTAAGCACAAAGACTCCTTATGCTTCTTTGGTGTATCCTAGTCAGGCAACAAATATATCAATTGGGATTTTTGAAGCTTAGGCCAACAAAGGACACAAAGTCCTGTTCTTCAGTTGACTGCTCCTTACTTGTTTGTGCTTCTCCTTTCTTTCGTCTCTGTGGCTGTTTTTTTATTGTGAATTCAGGAATTTTCTCAGAAGGAGAATGACATTTTAACCCTGAAACTATGACAATCTTTTGCCAAAGAAAAGTGGCATGCCACAATAATTAATCAACACATCGTCCTTCTTTTCAGAAATTCATAGACCATAGTCATTTGAAAACGTGCATTATTTTCTTCTGGTAAATTAAGATATTGACCAAAAGAACTATTCCTAAAAAAATCTTCCTAATCATTTGCCTTCAATATGAGTGTGAAGGAGTCAAAAGATTTTCTCATGGCTGACCTTATAATGCTATCACCAGTAGCATCAGGCTGGAAATGAACAAGAAAAGTGTGTGCATTAACAGTTTTGATCCCATCATCATCAACAACTTCATTTTTTTCTTGTTCTTCTTCCTCAACTTCATATTTTTTCCTTCTTCTTCCTCAACTTCTTTATTTGTTCCTTTATCTTCATCAACTTCTTTATTTGTTCCTTTATCTTCATCAACTTCATTTATTCTTTCTTTTTCTTCCTCAACTACTTCTTTATTTTTTCATTCTTCTTCTTCCTCAACTTCATATTTTTTCCTCATTCTTCCTCAACTTCTTTTTTTCTTCTGCTCTTTCTCTTTCTCTTTTTTCATATTCTTTTTGAGAAAATACTGGTTCTACTTGACAAGAAGAGACTGCTTCAGATGCAAGTTCTTCCAAAAGAGTGGAAGTCAAATTTTTATTCTTCTTCCTACAAGTTTTAGTCCTAGGCCTCTTCTGGATCTTTGTGTCAGTTGTTTCATTTGTTAATACAATTTTTCTTTTGACATGAGGCATTATATTTGTATCTGCAACCACAACACAAAATCAAATATTTCTTAACAAAAATAACAACAACCAAACATAACAACACAACACACTACAACACAAACAACAAATACGATTCAATACCACACATGAACCAACCAACAAACCACAAAACCCTCCCCAAACCCTAACCTATCAACTACAAATTAATCTTTTTGAAATCAGATAATATTTCAAAAGGAATAACAACCCCAACCATCCTACAAACAAATAAGTGATAAACCACTAAAAATATCCTGATTTAATACC
The DNA here is from genome assembly GCA_029582545.1 of Solanum lignicaule. Classification (NCBI taxonomy): domain Eukaryota; kingdom Viridiplantae; phylum Streptophyta; class Magnoliopsida; order Solanales; family Solanaceae; genus Solanum; species Solanum lignicaule. Next base: position 8,854 of record JAJOOF010001501.1, on the reverse strand, counting down.
AGCAAGTATTTCAAAACCCTAATTAAATTTTATCTGAGAAGATATCAACGATAAACTAGAAATAATGAGGGCAACACCTTGTTGTAGAAATATCGCAACAGATTACCACTGATGTTGTAGAAAATATCGCAACAACAACTAGATCTGTGAAGGAACGAGAGTCAAGAGATGAAAGGAAAGAAGATAAAAGAAAACGGAAATTAGTAAAAATAAATTAAATTTGAAATATGAAACAACCTTTTATAGAGGAGAGGAGATAGGAAAAATGAAGGACAATTTTTTAAACCTTTTAATTATTATTTTTAAATTTTGGCAGTTCAAAGTGACATATGTTGCCACATATATCATTTCTGTTGGGGCACATGCATATAATTTTGTGGTGCTTTTTACAAAATAGATTATAATATTGATGTTTGTTGACGACTTATATAACCTCAAACATCAATATTATAACCTTTATTGTAAAAGGCACCACAGACTTATCTGCATGTGCCCCAACAAAAAGGATATATGTGGCAACATATGTCACTTTGAATTGTCAAAATTAAAAAAAAAATTAAAAAGGTTTAAAACAATTGTCCTTCATTTTTCCTCTCTCCTCTCCTCTATAAAAGGTCGTTTCATATTCCAAATTTAATTTATTTTTACTAATTTTTGTTTTCTTTTCTTTCCTTTCATCTCTTGACTCTCGTTCCTTCACAGATCTAGTTGTTGTTGCGATATTTTCTACAACATCAGTGGTAATCTGTTGCAATATTTTCTACAACAAGGCGTTGCCCTCATCATTTCTAGTTTATCGTTGATATCTTCTCAGATAAAATTTAATTAGGGTTTTGAAATACTTACTGGTATTAAATCAGGATGTTTTTAGTGGTTTATCACTTATTTGTTTGTAGGATGGTTGGGGTTGTTATTCCTTTTGAAATATTATTTGATTTCAAAAAGATTAATTTGTAGTTGGTTGGTTAGGGTTTGTTGGTTGGTTCATGTGTGGTATTGAATCGTATTTGTTGTTATTTTTGTTAAGAAATATTAATTTTGTGTTGTGGTTGCAGATATAAATATAATGCCTCCTGTCAAAAGAAAAACGGTATCAACAACTGACACAAAGATTCAGAAGAGACCTAGGACTAAATCTTGTAGGAAGAAGAATGAAAATTTGACTTCCACTTTTTTAGAAGAACTTGCATCTGAAACAGTTTCTTCTTCTCAAGTAAAACCAAAATTTTCTCAAAAAGAATATGAAGAAAGAGAAGGAGAAAGAGCAGAAGAAAAAAAGAAGTTGAGGAAGAATGAGGAAAAAAATGAAGTTGAGGAAGAAGAGAACAAAAAAGAAGTTGAGGAAGAAGAAGGAAAAAAAAAAGAAGTTGAGGAAGATAAAGGAAAAGAAGTTGAGGAAGAAGAAGGAAAAAATAAAGAAGTAGTTGAGGAAGAAAAAATGAATGAAGTTGATGAAAATAAAGAAGTTGAGGAAGAAGGGAAAAAAATGAAATTGAGGAAGAAGAACAAGAAAAAAATGAAGTTGATGATGATGATGGTATCAAAACTGTCAATGCACACATTTTTCCTATTCATTTCCAGCCTGATGTTGCTGGGGATAGAATTACTAGGTCAGCCATGGAAAATCTTTCAACTCCTTCAGGCTCATACTGAAGGCAAATGGTTTGGAAGATTTTTTTAGGAATAGTTGTTTTGGTCAATATCTTGATTTGCTAGAAGAAAATAATGCATGTTTTCAAATGACTATGGTCTATAAACTTCTGAAAAGAAGGTTCTTTTTTTAGAATAATGAAAAGAAGGACGAGGTGTTGATTAATTATTGTGGCATGCCACTCTTCTTTGGCAAAAGAGAGTTTGCCATAGTTACAGGGTTAAAATGTCATTCTTCTTCTGAGAAAATTCCTGAATTCACAATAAATAAAAAATCACGGAGACGAAAGAAACGAGAAGCACAAACAAGTAAGGAGCAGTCAACTGAAGAACAGGACTTGGTGTCCTTTGTTGGCCCAAGCTAAAAAAATCCTCGATTGATATATTTGTTGTCTGACAAGGATACACCAAAGAAGCACAAGGAGTCCTTGTGCTTACTTTGGTTTGTACATAATGTACTTTTGGCCTAAGATGTCAACAACAACATAGCCCTTAAATTGGTGAGGATATTGAGGCTTTCAACAACTATCCTTAGGGTCATGACATCTACAAATTAACTATCAAATACTTGTTGGCTCATTTATCTGCAAAGACCAATAACTTATTTGACTTTCCATGGGCTTTCATGGTAAACATAAATGTTCTTAATCTTTTTATATTTTATTGAATATACATTTGATCTGTGACATGTTTTCCTTTTTTATAGACTTGGGCATTTGAAGTCATTCCTCATTTGAGGCATCAAGTAACTACTACAGAAGAAGAGATTTCATCTCCAAGGATATTGAGATAGTTGAGAGAAAAAAATGTTTACCATGCTCCAGATATTTTTAACCTTTCTCATGATGTAGTAAGTTAATATATTACACCCATATGTTGCTACAGATGATCCGTCTGTTGCAATATGTGACACAAATATTGCTACAGATGATCCGTCTGTTGCAATATGTGACACAAATATTGCTACAGATGTCCATATGTTGCAATATATCACCCATCTGTTACAACATCTGACCTAAATATTCCTATGGATGACTCATTTTTATAATTTTAGGTTGTGCATCCATGGCTTGTCCCAACAGAATAGGAATTGCAAATGTCATCTCTGATTACTCTAGGATTGGTTGAAACCTTATTTGATCCTGTAGTGGATAATGTTAAAAGGGAATTGCTTGGAGAAACAACCATCAAAAGAGCAAGACTTGATGATCAGCAATTAGTTGTTTTTAATGAGGATGATATGGTTGATGCAGATGCAAGGGCTGGTGTTAGTGCGGGTGTTGGTTTTGGTGTCAAAGTGTTGGGGCTACCTCTTGTAGTCGATGTTCTGGCTTTTTATGTGAAAAGTGCAAGAAACATTATGAAGATTCTATCATGTATCTTAAAACATTGAGTTAGGTTGTGAATGAATTTAAAAACAAGAGAGGGGTCAATGTCATTCCATCAAAGAATGTTCGGGATCCATGTACTCCACAGGCCAAGAGGAGAAAAAAATATTTTATCAAGGCGATACAAAATTTGAAGAATTGCTAATGGCTGTAGGAGAGAAACTGTTGGAGCTCAAGTATGTGAATCTTTATAAGCGTGTGCCTATAGCTCAAAAGAACAAACTGGTGGAACTGATGAGAAGAAAGGATTTGTGTGTACAATACGACATGCATTTTTTTAGTGGAGAAGATTTCAAGACCATGACAAACATGAATATTTGGTTGGAAGACTGGGTAATTTTTCTATACTAGTACCTTCAATTTATAATGTTCGTTTGTTTTATCTTTTCAATGATTACTCTTTAATATTATTTTTTATTTCAGTATATTGATGAAATTCTTTGCCTCATGCGGGAGAGGCATTTGAGATATCCTGAGTACTATGATTTCACAGATAGAATCTTGGATCTCATCTTCTATACCAACTTCAAACAAAGGTATGACGAAATCAGCGAGGAGGCAACAACAGTTGGTGACAGAAGCTTTTACACAGTTAATTAATGAATTTGAATGGGATGAAAATATGATTAACTACGTCAGGGGCATTAGACCATACCCTGGAGGCTTGGATTGGATTGGTGCAAAAAGAATTTTGGCAGTCATGAACCTGAACAAAACTCATTTTGTGACTCTTGAGATCCTTTTGCACGAGGGTCGCATGAATGTTTATGATTTCTCCCTGATGAGTATGAAACATGCCAAGTTTTTGACATTCATATAACTTATGTTCGAGTTGCTGCCAAAATTGTTGAAGCAAAGTGGAATAATGAAGCATTTGCCAAATAAGTTCCTCAATGAACAATGGGAATTTGAAGGTCGATTGGAACCCATGGTAACAAATGACACCAAAGCTGCGTGCGGGTCATTCGTTTGCATTTATTGAGCATTTGATTACGAGGACATCAATTCAACCTCCCCAAACCCTGTTGTGTGACAATACAGTTGGTCGAATGCAATGAATTTGGGATGCTGGGATAGTATCTTGGAGCCTTGATAATGTGTTTGTAATTAATGACAATGTTTTATTTCATCAGTTATGTTATCGTATATTGAGAGCAAGTACATATTATGTAATGTTATATTAAGAGCAAGTACTTAATCAAATGTTGTTATATAAGGGTGATATGTAGCAACATTTGACTCATTTGTAGCAACATATATCTCATATGTAGCAACACATGGGTCATCTGTAGCAACATTTGAGTCACATGGTCAAATGTTGCTACATAAGGGTGATATATAGCAACGGATAAGTCATCTGTAGCAACATATGTCTCATATGTTGCAACATTTGAGTCATATAGTCAAACGTTGCTACATAAAGGTGATGTAAAAACAATTTGTAGAACCAAGTGATTATGGAATGGTCATCAACAACAGTAAAGAACATTTTATTGCCATCAAAGTTAGGTGGGATCCCATACATCAATGTGTAGAAAATCAAAGATGGCTACAACCCTATTAGTACTCTTAGGAAAATGTAATCTAGTATGCTTAGCTAAGGGGCAAATAGAACAATTGTCATACATTGCAAGCTATCAAGTGGAGGTAAGCCAAAAAGTTGACTGATTATTCTTCCAAGTGCATGTCCCATCCTTCTATGTCATAAGTCAACATCTACATTGTTAGTCCTTGTATGTAACCCCTTGCCTGAGGATAATGTTCATGTGTGAGAATGTCTCATGTATAGACTATCTCTTTCTTTACCAATCCCCCTGATTTCTCCAGTATTAAGGTCCTAGAATATACAAAAATCAGGAGGAAAAGAGCACAAAGCAATGTAATTCCTTAGTGAGCCTAGACACTGATAGCAAATTGTATTTGAAGTCAGGAATATAGAGGACATTTTCTATGACTCCATCAAGTGCTATCTTACCAGTCCCAACATATGATACCTCTGTCACATTACCATTGGGAAGATGAACTAGCCTAGGCAAATTATTGGGTAGTGCAGTCTGATTTTCTAATGAACTTAGATCAGAAGACATGTGGTTTGTAGCCCATATATCCACAATCCATTCATGAGTATTACTATGAACTAAACAGGCATGTACATCTATGAAAGTTGTTTCATCCATCTCATCATCATCGAATTCTATAACTCATGATACCCGAGTAGCTATCATGACGTATTCTTCCTTTCCCTTTTGTTAGGCCGCCTTTTGTTTTAACTCTTTTTAAGCTTTTTGTTTTCTCCAATCAACTTCTCACTTAGGGAATTCTCTGACATGGTGATCAATTTTTTTACACTTATATCATCCGGATTGAGATTTGTCACTTGATCATTTCTTGTTACTTGTTTCTTTCTTTTCGTTTTACGTGGAAACACCCGACTTTTCCTCAATGAGATTTACTCTCAAATTTCACTAAATACCAACGAGCCTAACCACAAACAACTTACAAGATTATGTAACCTAAGGAATAATCAAATAAACTTTATGTTATTACAAACTTCCAAAATGTGTGTTCTCAAGTCTTCGAGTTGCCCCCAACTTGAAGACTAAAACCCTAATTCGGTTTATCGATCACTGAACTATCAATACATCAAAACTCAAATACAAAGAAAAAACTTCCTAGAACATAAACTCTATAGTAGGACTTAGTTCTTCAAAGTGTAACTTTAAAGCTCAGCATCACTCATTTAAAGTTAGTATACCTAATTGCTTTTTGCTCTATAAGTGTGCACCTTTCTTGAGAATCTTCTCTTCTATTTATAGACTTTTGCTTGCCGAGTTGTACTTCTCTTGGGCTTCTTGAAAACTTAGTTGGCGCAATTTATTTATTTTTTGAATTCTATTTTGTATTAGACTCCTCCTTTGAGTTGGACTCTTACTTTGATTAGTGTTGTTGTAGGACTTTAATTCTCCTCTTCAACAATTTCCCGATTTCCCCTTTTTTAATTGTGTAATTATTCATTTCTTGCCTTTTGTCTTTTTATTCATTCAACCTCCTGTCCCGACTTTCACTATTATTCCCTTGCCCCTTTGGACCATGCTGGCATACATGTTTCATTAGTCTGTGTCAATCAATCAAAACTTCATAGGCCCAACAAAGAAAAATCTATTATAACACATATACAAATGATGATGTGGTGTGTATTGATTCATTGGTCATATATATATATATATATATATATATATATAACTTCATAAACAAGCTCAAGTACATACAAAGTCGAATACTCAAACACATGACAAACCAATTAATCAAGATACACCCCATATTTAATAGAATTCAAACACAAATATGTGGTGTAGCTAAATTAATTTATCTGTTATACTTCTGATACACAATAGATATTAAGCAGAAACAAGCTTAGATACATGAATATTCAATTTTTTGTTGCCAAAGAAAGAATGAAATAAATTTGAATTTTTTGATTTATTTTTAGAATTATCATACAAGAGATACTTAAAAATTATTAAACGGGTGATTTTCTCCTTAAATTATGCATTTCAGTTACGTTGCTTAATTAACCAAACGTTATATTTTGTATCTGACTTAAACGTATTTTAAATACATGTATCTGAAAAGTCAGCTACATATATCCAACGTTCGAATTAGGATAGAAGTAATAATATTGAAAACTAATTTAAAGGGAATTAAGTTACTCCTAAACTAGTGAAATTTGTGTTCTTTACCATTATTTTTTTAAAGAAAAAAAGAAGGAACGCAAAAGTTAGCCAAATCGTGTCTTAAAATCATCAATTTATTTTAAAAGCCATGCAAAAATTTTTTGATTGAAAGTACAATTTCGGGTAGGGTGACCTTGTATAAAAATAATTCATAATTTGAATGACTTTATCGATATAAAAATAAATTAAATAACTTTACTAAGTAATTTCACATATTTAAAGATTGTCTGAGAAATATACTCGATATTTTTTTTTTATTAAGGAGCACAAAATACTTTCTTTTTTTTTTTTTTTTGTATATTTGATATTGTGAATTTCACTAAATATATTGTTATTGTTATTGATCTTGTAATAGGGCATGTGATTCATGAGATAAGGTGATATATCTTATGATTGAGTTAGAGATAATAATTTATACGTTATTTAGTTGAAGATATTAATTCATTATTTGCCTTCAATAAAAAAACATAAATTTAATCTCAAATTAATTCTAAATACTCCACTTTATTCTATTCAATTCAATATTATTTTATCACATCTCTTCCCGATGAATAATTATTTCAAATCAAAATTTATAATTCCTTATTATAATCTCAAAATATTTTAGTCGGAACCAACCGGCCCTATGTACACAAGACCAAATCAGAATAATCCAACCACAAATTACACATTTCATTTCACATCACATTTCATTTCATTTTACTTTTTCTTCATGTCACGTCTATATTATACAACACTAAAGTTGATGTCCATGTCCCAAGTGAACCTTATCTACATTGTTTTAGATTGTACTCCCTCCGTCCTATTTTACGTGATACCTTTCAAATTTTGATGTTTAAATAAGACTATATTTAATTATAAGTTTTTCATAATTTTTTTAGGAATAAGGGTCTGAAAAATATCTCAACTTTAGTCTAATTTGTTGTTGCGATACTAAACTTTCATGAGAACCTATTACCTCCCTAGATTATTTAATACCGTATTTTTTACCCCCTAAACTATTTAATAGTATATTTTAAAGGTATATATGTGCTCACGTGGACACATTACTATTTATAATTTTGCATTATTTTTTATGTCCATGCAGGCAAATATATATGTTTAAAATACGGTATTAAATAGTCTAGGGAGGTAATAGGTCCTCATGAAAGTTTAGTATCGCAACAGCAAATTCGATCAAAGTTGAAGTGTTTTTCAGACCCTTATCCCATTTTTTTACTTATAGTATTTTTTACATAATTTACAAAGACAATATATAAATTTTATTCAAAAAGATTGAAGATTTTATACATAAATTTTTTATCAAACTTAAACGATTTGAGTTTTAAAAAATGAAAAGTATCACGTAAATTGAGACGGAGGAGTATATACCTTTATTGAGGTTCTCCTATTCACAAACTTACAAAACAAAAAATGATGCTAAGAGAGAGAAGGTGTAATTTATTGGTTTGAATTATTCTCCTTAATTTGGAAGGTAACATATTCTACTATATTATAAAAGAGAGTTTAGGCCCAAATATAATATATAATATTCAAGATTGAGAAAATTGGGACTTTTCCCAATCTTGAATATTATATATTATACTTGTAGGACTTTTAAAAGGACGTTTCTTCATTATTATATATTATATTTATTATATAGTAGAACTTGGGCATAAACTCCCTTTTAAAATAATATTGAATATATATATATATATTCTACTTTCTACTATATTATAAAAGAGAGTTTAGGCCCAAATATAATATATAATATTCAAGATTGAGAAAATTGGGACTTTTCCCAATCTTGAATATTATATATTATACTTGTAGGACTTTTAAAAGAACGTTTCTTCATTATTGTATATTATATTTATTATATAGTAGAACTTGGGCATAAACTCCCTTTTAAAATAATATTGAATATATATATATATATTCTACTTTCTACTATATTATAAAAGAGAGTTTAGGCCCAAATATAATATATAATATTCAAGATTGAGAAAATTGGGACTTTTCCCAATCTTGAATATTATATATTATACTTGTAGGACTTTTAAAAGGAAGTTTCTTCAATATTATATATTATATTTATTATAT